>VMDO01006445.1:0-100411 GCA_007922755.1 Pedetes capensis
AATTATGGAATAGTGTGAAATAGAAATATTCATAAAACATACAGAATAAATAAAATACAGAATAAATAAATAAATAAGTTAATTTATAAAACAATCCTCTTCTACATATGGAATTAAGAAGTCAATTTTCCCACTTCTCAAAATAAAACTAGTGATATTATTTGATTAACTAATAGCTACAGACACTTGATCATGAGGGAAACTCGTATCAAATAGTAAAGCATAGTAATGCTAAAGAAGTAAATATGGAGTTAGGACAATTTCCACTGGGTCACCCATGCCTGTGTGTGTGTGCATGTATTCCTAAACACTATAGTTAGCTATAAGATTAGGCAAATTTATACCTATTTTGTTTCTTCTTGGTAGCAAGCAGGAACACAGCCATATATGCCTTTTTTGGATTTTAGACCTGACTTAATAACTACTTCACAAAACATCTTTATGTGTGGGAATAGTACAGGAAAATATAACAACTTATTCTTTAGAAAGTGCAAGTAGTCTAAAATTTTAATGCAAACTGGTATAAATTTTAAAGTAAGGAAAGTAAAGGAAATCTGCTATTGATTAAATATACATATGTTGGCTAACTATTAGCTTTATTACCACCTGGTAACTTGCTAGAAAGGGAATTACTGGGCCTCAAACTAGAACTTCTAACTGAGTAACCAGGAAGATAGACCCAGAAGTCTGTATTAAAAAGTTATCTAGGTGAACAAAAAATTTTGAGGCCCCTATCTTAAAAATAAATGCTTACACGTGTGCTTCAGAAAATAAATACAAGAAAACACAGAGGAATATTGTTTTCAGTGGCAAAAAAAAAAAAAAAAAAGAAAAAGAAAAAAAAGGAGGAGGGAATAGGACAAGTGCGCATCAACAGAAGAAAGAATAAGTAAATTATGGTGTTTTCATTCAATGGGATCTTATGTTGTTGTGAGGTGCTGCTGAGTCATGTCTGGCTCATAGTGACCCCATGTACATCAGAACAAAACACTCCCTAATCCTGTGCCATGTCTGGCACTATGTCAGTGCTTCTCTGCCGTTTATAAGGTTTTCAATGGATGATTGTTTCAGGAGTGGGCTGCCAGGTCCTTCTCCCATTTTTGTGATGCTGGAGATAGAACCTAGGGCCTCAGAGAGTGCAGAGCAAGCGCTCTACCAACTGAGCTAAATCCCAACCTATGGGATCTTATATAGAAGTTAAAATAAATAAAAGTGCCTTTTATCCATTTTGTGTTGCTATAACAGAACACCTGGGTAATTTATAAAGAATAGAAATTTATTTCTCATAGTTCTGGAGGCTAGGAAGTACCAGATCAAGGAATATCTGGTGTCTGGTGAGGAACCTCTTGCTGTGTTTTCATACAACAGAAGAGCAGAAGAGGAAAACCTTCTCCCACAAACCCTTTTAATAACAGCACTAATCTTTTTTTGAGAGCAGAGCCCTCTTGACCTAAACACCTCCCATTAGGTCCCAACTCCCAACACAGTTGCACTAAGGATTAAGTTTCTAACACATGAATTTTAGAGGACACATTCAGACCATAGCAAACAGCTACAGTATAAGCATGAACACATTAATTTCTCAAAATAATTAAGAGTAAAGAAATAAGGTTGCAGAAGAATACACAAATATGACTCAATTTATATAAAGTTGAAACATGCATAAGTAAATAATAGTTGGGGATAAATATTTATAAAGTAAAATCATAAGGGAAGAAAGAGAATGATAAAAATTCATGGTTGTTACCTCTGGAGGAAAGAAAAGGGATGCCATTTGGCGATGGCACAGAAGGCCTTTTAAAGCATTAGTAGTATTCTATTTTTTAGACTGGCTGGTAGAGCCACAGGATTCATTTTATTATTTGTCTTCAGAATTTGCATTTATATATGTTGCTGTTGAATGTTGTTGAGTAGGACCTGACTCGTAGCAACTCTCTGTACAACAGAATGAAATACTACCCAACACTGTGCCATCCACACAGTCTTTCTATGTTCAAGCCCAATATTGCAGCCACTATGTTTCTTTTCATTTTGAGTCATTGCCACACTAGCAAAAGGAGGTCTCAGGGGCTTTACTCCATTCTTGTCATTAAGGTCGACTCTACTTTGAGGAGGCAACTCTTCCTCAGTCATCTTTTGAATGCCTTCTGGTGTGTCGGGGGAGGATCATTTTCTGGCACTATATTTGACAGTGCTTCTCTGCTATTCATAGGGTTTTCAATGGCTAATTGTTTTGAAAGTTGGCTTCCAGGTGCTTCTCCCTGTCTGTCTTAGTCTGGAAGCTCAGCTGAAACCTGTCCACCATGGGTGGGTGGCCCTAATGGTATCAGTATCTGAGATACTGGTGGCATAGCTTTCAGTATCACAGCAACACACAAGCCCCCACAGCATGACAAGCTGACAGACACATGGAGGCATTTATATATACACTATATATTAGTTTGTACGGATTAAATATTTCATAATTGAAAAGCTTAAAAAATGAAAATCTCAATGATTATTTTCAATACACGGCTCAAGAAAATAATTTTGTTACTGCTTTTTTTCTAGGAGTTGCAGAAAAATGGACTTCAACTTACAGAAAATCTACTTTAATTTCTTCATTCCAGCATGGATGAGAACCATTTGCAGTACTGGTTTGGTATATCGTGTGTTGAAAAGAAACTTCTATGAAAGGGTGTACAGCATCCTAAAATACATAGTAAATATTGACTAGATTACTGTAATATTTTATATAGTTGATATAAGTGGACTAGAATATTACTTGGCAACTAGATGATTAGTTTTTCACACAGCCATGATTCAATCATTGACTTAAACATCTATTGGTTATGGTCTTCTGGGATCCAAAGATTAGGATTTTGCCTTAAGGATTTTAAAATCTTTTGGGGAAAATAAACAGGAAAACAGATAAGGGTGATGAAATGTGAGAAATAAGAGAGAAGGATTCTAGTCATAACAGGTACTCAGGAGAGGGGTTCATGAAGTTTCTGAGGTGGAGAGTAGGAAGACACCACAGAGAAAACACTGCCTGAGCTTGGGCTTTGAAATATCAAGGTGTTCATTTGGCCAGTAACATGAAGGTGCATGGGGGCCATTCCAAGCAGGAGACACAATTAGTGGAGACCTTGTAGAGCAGGTAGGAGTATGAAATGGCTAAGGGGAAGAGAAAGGAGGCCAGTGTATAGACAAGAGCCAGAACAAAAAAGATTTTGCAGCCATTCTAATGTGCTTGGACCTTGTTCTAGAGACCCTGATAGCAGAGAATGAAATGGTTAGAATTATATTTCATAAAGAGGATCTCCACTGTGTTATGGAAAGTAAGCTGGAAACGGAAGAAAATTGAGACAGAGAGACTGATTAGGAGCCAGCTCCAATTCAAAACAATCATAATCTGTATTGTACTTTATAGAAACATCAAATACTTATCTCATTTAAGAGCTCATCTGAAAGTAGTGATTTCATTGTTCCTTTATGTCTGAGGTAAGACATTGGTGACATGGAATAAGTAGGCATATCCATGCTTCTTTAGGAAAAACAATATAGAGACATATACTTTAATTAGTTTTGATACTTTGGTAGGTTGGATGGGGTTTTTTCCCTGTGCTTACTGAAATATATAATTCAGTTACCCTGGATCTTACAGAGTTTTTGCCATATCACATTTGTAGTTATAACTAAACATATCATAATCAGTACCCAAGCACCTCAATAATACTAGTTACCCCTCTCTATGTTTAGAACACATGTGCTCTATTTGCTTATTTCATCCTTGCTACAACTCATGAATTCTGCCTATGAAAAACAAATATTTTGCATACTGGCTATTAATCTATATTTAAACTTATTAAAGATTTTGCCCATGTTTTATAAACTACAACCTTACTCATCAATAGAATTAAATATTCTCAAAACAAATGCACATTTAAAAGGTTGTGTTGTATACTATTATTAGTCTGGAAAAGTGGCTCATAATCTCTGAACCACAAATTGGATCCAGTCTATGACAAATTTTTCACTAGTATTCAGCAAAAGGAGCAAAATAAGGCTTTGAGAGAAAATATTTCTTTCCAACTTTATTTTAAGTACTTAGGTGTTGAATTCCAGGCCTTGCACATATTTGCACGTACTTTACCACTGGGCTACACCCCAAACTCCCCCACTTTTTATTTTTTATTTTAAGTTAGGAACTTCTGAAGTTATGTAGGCTGCCTCTGGCCTTAAATACATAGTACTCCTGTCTCTGCCTCCAAAGTTGCTGGGATTATAAGTGTGTGCCATTGCACCTGCCTTCTCCCTACTTTTGTGGTGTTAGTACTCTTGGTTTTATAAAATGATGATTAGAGAAAATAGTGATGATTTTATGTGCTTATTATACAACACAACCTTTTAAATGTGCATTTGTTTTGAGAATATTTAATTCTATTAATGAGTAAGGTTGTAGTTTGTAAAACATGGGCAAAATCTTTAATAAGTTTAAATATAGATTAATAGTCAGTAGGCAAAATATTTGTTTTTCATAGGCAGAATTCATGAGTTGTAGCAAGGAGCACATGTGTTCTAAACATAGAGAGGGGTAACTAGTATTATTGAGGTGCTTGGGTACTAAATATTCATATATATCAATCATACTGACACTAAACATATGAGACATGAAATATCCAGGACATTCCAAATATTCGTGAACACTTAATATCCATGATGCCTTAATTTAGCCATCCATTGGTAATATTCATTCTGGCGTCACATAGCCTCTACGCAAGAAACACAAATAAAACTCACTAGGTGCATAGAGGGAGAAGGATCTCACAGCCCATGAATAACAGAGAAGCACTGTCAAATATACAGGCCAGAAAATGAGTCCCTCAGCCTGGAAGGCATTCAAGAGACAATTGTAGATGAGTTGCCTCCTCAAAGTAGAGTCAACATTAATAATGAGAGTGAAGTAAACCCCTGGGACCTCCATTTGCTCATGTGGCACTTCTCAAAATGAGAAGAAACACGGTGACTGCAACAATGGGCCCAAACATAGATTGTATGCATGACACAATGTTGGGTAGTGTTAAGTTCTGTTGTACACAGGGTCACTATGAATCAGACTTGACAAAAAACAGCAAGGTATCTACAGAAAAGGTGAGTGAAACCCTACTTTTGTAGAATTCACCTACAAATCCAAAGTAAAACAGTATGCAACTCTAGCAATTTTGATCTCATGAACTATTCCACATTTGCTCCACAGCTTTCCTGGGATAGTTCTTAAAACAAAATTGGTGTCACATCTACTGCCTTCAGCTTTCTGCTTCTGGTCCTGAGACAGGACAGTGCTATGGAGTTCTGTGGTTGGCAGAGAAACTTCTGAATTTTTACAATAGAGAAGAGGGACAAAAGAATTTACTTGATACAGCATGTGAAGCTGAGCATGTGGCAAAGACCCCCAAAACATATACATGAAAGTTACTTTGGTAATCTCAAACTTGTAAAAACTCTTTTGAGGGCAGATGATGCTGTGGTTCAAACCTAGGCCCCTGAGCATGCTAGGCAAGTCCTTTACTGGTGAGCTACATCTTCAGCCCTATGAAAACTATTAAGAGGTAGCACTGACAGTAGATTTGACTATCCAAATGAAGATTTTACCTTTCATTCATTTCATGAAACATTAATAAAAATGCAAAGTTTCACAAATAAGATATCATGGAAACTTATCATATTTAAGATAAATCTTTCACAACTCTAAAAGTTAGAACGTATTGCTTTACCTATTAACTGTTGTTTTCCTGGCAGGAATATTATAGGCTCTCAGTATTCTGACAAGAATCTTAATATCTCCATCAGAGACAGTCTGTGCTGTGACTTTTTTCCTTTCTTTCCTTCGAGGCTTTAGCTTTCTTCGTGGTTCAATAAACTTACAAATTGCATCTGTTAATTGGCTAAAGATTAAAAAATGACCAGCTCTATCTACATGAAATAATATAGTTTTAAAAGATATTGGTGTTTTGATTATTTGTAGATAAGACCATTCTTCTGAACCATATTCTCTGCCTTGTGGAAGGGAACAGTGTTATTTTAAATCCAAGGAAGGAGTCTTTTTCTGAGTTTAGAAAGGAAGAGATGCTACAGTCCCTTCTGTTGAGAGAGAATGTGATTGCTTCAGACCCTTTGGGTACATGGCCCTCCAAGCCCCAAGAACATACAGAGGGAAAGCCATGAAACATGATGATATTTCAGAAGATTATTCATTTTTTAAGAATCATGTTCTGGAAAGTGACTGAATACTTAAATTTTCTTCATTGCTCTGAAACCAGAGTCAGTTACACGTGCTGCCAACCTTGGTAGCATAAATCTATGAAATTATATTTTTATAATCACACCCATTTCTCCCGGAGGACTGAAAATAAAACTCAATATATTTCAGCATCTTATACCTGTTAAAACCTTATTGGGTCATACCACGAATTTGCAATGTCCTCCAGAGAGTTTCCTGGAGACATGGCAGAAGGACTTCTGTTCCTACTCTCAAGTTTCATAGATGAACAGTGTGAGAACTGAGCTACTTTAGCAACATCTCCTCCAGCTGCTCCCTGTGGCTCTTGGTGCCTTTGTACAGCTGAGGATACTCAGATTTATATGGAAAGAGCATGGGTTTATTGACTACCAGCAAAGACTTATCCAATAGCAGTGTCAGGACAACAAAACCTCAAGGCAAAACAAATTTGGAATTAAGGTATTTCTTTTACTTTTCCTTCTTGTCCTAAAAAGAATCAAAAAGGAAAAGGTGAAAAACTTCCCTAAAATACTATACAATTAAAAAGATACCATGTAGATATTCTAAGATGCAACTTTAATGTGAACAAATATAATTTGTCACTCTCACTTTATGTCTGAAACTGCATCTTTTGACATAATTTAATATAAAAATAGAGAACTAGATCATTTTGAAATATTTGCTTAAAGCTTTATATTTCATACATAATAGTACCTTGTAGATACAATTTCTTCATAATCAGCCACGATATCTGACAAGTTAAATTTACTAACTTTGATGATTCTTTTCATTATCAATCTTCTCACCTAAAACATTTTTCAAAAGTAAAAGAAATGTACTGTTCATATTTTAAGGTTAAGTGTTTACAATGCTTCTGATGCTACTATATTTTATTCTTAACTTTTGAAAGCAATGAATGGAAGGGGGGTTAGGTACAAGAAAATATGGTTCTGTTTGCTACCATTATTAAAATCATTTCCAACTCATATTGTTAGACCAAAACAGGTTCATTTCCTTCCACTTTTCACCCCTTCCATATCCATTTCATCTTATCAATTTTCTTCCATCTAATTCATAGTACACATGGCTAGCACTAGTCTTCACCAATGGAGATGACTGCCCTGTGAACTCATTTCTATGATAGCCACTAGTAATGGACATGAATCTTGACCTACCCACTGGAAGAAATCTGATAACATTTCTTATTTTCTCTCAGTCAATTCTATGCTGATTTTAAGCCTTCATTCAGTCATATTGGCAAGGATGTCAGTGTTTGAACAGAACCATTACCCTAAGACGCTGTTACAGACCTCAATTCTTTTCTGGGGGGAACGTGGTCTCCCTATGTGTCCCAGGCTGGCTTTGAACTCACAATCCTCCTGCCTCAGCCTCCTGAGTGCTGATGTTAGAGGTGTGTACCACCTTGCCTGGCTTAGCCTTAATTCTTCCAAGAACTATAAACATCTCCTTTATACTCTCAGGAAATCCCTCTCTTCCTCCTTTAATCCTATCTTTCATAAAGGGTTTAGACCTTCAGATGTGAAATTAGGAAGCACAGTGTCTGGCAGCAATGTTCAGCTTTCTGTCCCTGCCACAAATCACTCTGTTGTTGTTAGGTGCCATTGAGTCAGGTCTGATTCATAGTCACCCTATGTACAACAGAACGAAACACTACCCAACACTGTGCCATGCCTGGTACTATGTCAGTGCTTCTCTGCCATTCACAGAGTTTTCAATGGTTGATTGTTTCAGGATTGCTTCAGGAGTGGGCTGCTACATCCTTCTTCCATTTTGGGGGTACTGGGAAACCAAACTTGGAGCCTCAGAGAGTACAGAGTAGCACTCTACCAACTGAGCTAATCCCTAGCCTACAAATCACTCCAGAGATAATGTAGCCTAGAGGTTGGCTACCTGCTTGAATGGGATCGGGAAATGGAGTGGTGGGAGAAGAATAGAAAAAACAAAATTAATTCCTAAAAATTATTCTGCCACATGGGCAACAAACTGCTTCGCTTGACGGTGTACCAGAGCCCCTGCTCCAAAGACTGCTCACTTTTCCTCCCTCCCTCAGCATCCTGCAAAACAAGCTCCCTATCGTTTGTCCCACGGGCCATGTATGCTTCATCTCTCCAAGTTTTCACATGCCATTCCATTACTCTGGAATCTTCTTTCCAAGAAAACTCAGTGGCTAGCTCCCTTGCCTCCTTCGGGTCTAAATGAGTAGTAGTTCCCTGTGTTACCTTCTTGTGGGCTTCCTCGACCACCTTATTTAAAGTTGCACACACTCCCCTGACCCACACAACTTCTGTTCTCACTTCCTACTTTATTTCTCATTGCACACTTTACTCTCTGATATACTAATAATTTGTTGTTCATTATCTGACTTCTCCCACTCGAATATAAACTCTAGGAGGTCAGATCTCATCAGTCACTGTTTATATTTTAGGTCACTGCTTGTATTTAAAGTGCATCCTAATATATATATTTGTATAGGCCTAGTAAAGGAGAGGTAAAAAGAGCAGGGATGGAAGAAAAACCACCTGCCAGTGATTAAAAGGGCTCAAAACTTTGGGAAGCCTGTGACATCCCTGTTTAAACAGAGAAAGTTGGGACTTGCTTTAATAACAAGTTCTCTGGCAACAAAGTAAACTAACTCTGAAAAGGAAATCTGAAGCAAACATGACTTCCCAGTGAGGAAAGTAAGTGGATTTGTCCATTTTACTTTCTGCAGAGAATATATACCATGTGTTCAGCAGATCAGTTTTCACAAAAGTAAATGCAAATACACTGATAATACTGTATTTCTGTTGTTACCTTCTTCAGAAAATTGACAGAGTTAATCCTTTGTGCAGTAATAGAATTCACATCTGAGATGGACATATCTTGCCCTACCTGACGTTCATATTCCTAAAAAGAGAATTACGTTAGTTCCACGTGAATGTAACAGAGTTCAGATATGATGGGCTGCAATAAAAATATTTCATTTCAGTTCATGTATAAGGAGGATAGGGGCAACACTCTGGCACCGACCAAAGAAAATATTACTTTCTGATTCTCACACTGAGAACTGGTAAAAACTGTTCATGACTATATCCTATTTGTTTCTGGGATGAGATCCATTCTTTTAAATAGAGTAGTGACTGAGAAAAAAAATGTGATTGAGAAGATGCACAGATAAGTCATTATTTTTCATTTCCCCTTTCATCTCTGGAGCCATACCTAGAGAGTTTCTCAGACCATGAGCAAGCTCTCCCAACAACTTGAATTTTAAATGTAGTGAGCTCTGTCTGGTTGAAGTTGTGTGTCCTAAATGGCTGAGTGGACATCAGAATCTGGTACCGTTTTCCAAGTTCGCTCATATCACCCCGCAGTGGCAATTCTACTGCATAGGCTTTTTTTTTTTTTTTTTTTTTAAATCAGAAACTATCTTCTTGAACCATCTCCTAGCAAGCTCAAGCAAGTGCTAGGACTACTACAATTGGTTATTTTCTGCAGGAATCCTTTTTTAAAAATTCCACTATTGTAAGACTGGTGGTGTGCTGATAAATGTTCAGCAATAGATTTTTTTAAAGCGGGAGGAGAAGCTCCAATTTGTAGCATTTGCTGATGGTTGGCAAACAATGTGGAATCCCTGAAGGGGGTAGTGGGAACAGAGCATAATAGGCACTCACCAGCTGGTATCAGCCAGCTTCAGCACATAACCAAACAAAACCAGTTTTGTCTTTTTTTTTTTTAAATGTCTTAAAGATCTGAAATTGAAATATGCTATATAGTATATGTTTTAGTTTGCCATAGTAGTGTTTCTTCCTCAGGACCCAAAAGCTACCCATAAATTGGTGATACATTTTATAATAACAAAAACATGTCACTTACATAAACTTAGAATATACCTAAAGGATTTTATCTGTTGGATAGATTGTTTGGACAACACTAAGTCATAAAGTCAACCTTAGGGCTTTTAAGAATTTGGGGGATCTGTACATTCTTATTGCCTAAAGGGAAAGAGAAAAATCTATCTACAGATCAGTAGTTTAAAAAAAATAAAGAAATTAAGATAAGTTTAAAGCAGCAGAATATGAACTTTATCATACAATAAGTGGTATTCAAATAAAAACCAAGTACCTGGAAGACTATGTCTGGAATCTCTCTATCATACAGAGGCATTTGCTGCAGAAGGAAAATATCTAATTGACCTGCATTTCTAAGTTGTAAAAGCTGGAAACGTTTACTCCTTTTCATTTCCTCTTCAGAAACAAAGTTAAATTCATCTTGCAATTGTTCAAGACGGAAATACTTTGGAATATCCTGCCCTTTATGCCTCATATACTGGAAGACATAAGAATGTAAACTCTTTACTTAAAATATTATTTTAAATTCACGATTTCCTAACATTATTTTCCTCCCTCTGTCATGTGATAAAAGACTCACAATATAAATAGGAATGAAGCAATTGATTCTGTAGAGGGAGAGATCCTGCAAAAAATACAGAATCCATCTTACATGGCTTTCCAACTTTTTCCCAGTCATGACTTACACAGAAAATTAAAAGGTTTGTATCACAGAGTTAAAAGATGAGATTCTTCCTATCTGGTTGCCTTAATAGCTAAGGAAGGATCTACATTTCTGTTCACTTGTAACCATTTCTGACCATTACTTGGGAAGCTCTGACTTAGGAAAGCTTAATTGCAATAATCTAATTTACAGATTGCTTTACTCAACAAATTCAAATATAAGTGGGTGGTACATGTGAGGAACAGTACTAGTTGCCATCAAAGAGACAAAGATTTATTATCTATGGTTCCCTAAGGAAAGATAAAACACATCAGTGAATAACTACACTAAAAGGGGGAGAATAGAAGTTAAAATCATAAAAACCTATTTAAAACAAATAAAGAAAAGGTTGACAGGAGGGGAAGGACAGAAGAGTGCGTGCCTAACTGTAAACATTCACTAGACTTGCAGGGTGGGTGAGTTAGTCACTATGGGTGCCCTTCTAGGCAGAATAATGGTATGAATAAAGGTATGAAGAAAGTATGTTTGGGGCATATAAAGCAGTTCAGTTGGCCACCAGTAAGAACAGAAGTGACCTGATAATGCAGTCTGAGGAAGGAGTGCATAGACAAGTCATCCTGGTATCTTCAGTATATGATAGTATGGTTGGCATATAATAGATGCACAATAGATGTTAGTCTAAAGATTAGCCTGCCAATGTACTACAGGTTGCTAAGTAATGGTGGAGTACCAACCATCAGGCCTAAAGCAGTCATTATTTCAGTTGTTGAGTTTCTAATTGTTTTTACAATACAGTAAACTAATTGAAAACTATATTTTCCCTCAACTTTATATGTCCCCTACTGCCTAGAAAAATATACATCAAACTGTGGGGGAGTACAAGAAGACAGAGCTTTTGAAATAGAATATGATATTTACAGCACTGATATTTGCCATAACTTACTGTAATAAATTCCATTATATCAGAATATTCTGGATTATTTGGATCAATTCTAACTTCATTTGCCCACTCAAAAAGCTTCTGTGCATTAGTGAGCCATGGAATTCCAGGAACACCTCTTGCATCTATATTCCTAAGCACACTAACAAGAGAAAATATTTTGTGAATTTCGATACAATATGCAGGTTGTACATCATTATGCAGGATAAAATCTTCCCATTCTAGGAGTTTAAAGATGAAATCAGCTTGGAATGGTATGGCACTTGTAGTTCCAGTGACTTGGGAGGCAGAGGTAGAAGGATTGTAAGTTCAAGGCCAGAGGCAGCCTCCATAATTTAGCGAGACCCTGACTCATGATAAACAAATAAAAAGGGGGCTGAGGATGCACCTCAGTGGTACAGCACTTGCAAAGTATGTGCTAGGTTCAACTCCCCAATACTACAAAAAAAAAAAAATCTATCCATTCTATTTAAGGATAAAATAGAACATTAAGGTATGATATCTCTCCCTTGTTCTCACATGCTGTTTTTTATCATACCTTTTTGATAAATGTCTGCTCTCCCTTATGAGATAATAAGTTTCTTAAGGATAAAGTCTATAAATATTCATCTTTGTCATATCCATTTTGTGGAACAGCTAAAATACAGTAGATTCTTAAGTGCATATTGCCTATGGGATATGAGATGCATTCTGTAAACTATAAGTATTGTAACTTACTAAATATTTTCTTTTCATATGATGTACAATACTAACATTTTACCTAAATATTTAAGCAAAATTAAGGAAGTATACAATATAAAAGTCAACTTTAGGCTGTATCTTTACAGTTGAAATATAAGAAGTAGTAATGCAATTAAGTGGGCAGTATGCGCCAGAGGAGTGTCTTTGTTTAGTTAACCTCTTCAAATACTAAGGCTATATATAAAAGACATGCTAGATTCGTTACATATCCTTAGTGATCTCAGCTATAGGCTAAGTGCAGAAGGAATTCAACCCTATAGAATAAATATTTATTTAGAGCCAGTTAATCTCTTCATAGATAATTTGTTTCATCCTGTGTAATCAGAAGAATTTGTGAAAGGGCTAAATCAGAAAAGCAGGCCCTGAAAATGGAAGGACACTCAGGTAAAACATTAACAAGGAAATGGTTATAGCACCTGAGTTTCAACTAAGTCACTGAAAGTTCACAAACTTTATTTCCTCAAGAAGGATCCTGTTCTTCAAAAAAGAACATAGATGACAAGTCTAACAATCACTGATTGGTCAGTCTTTAGGTTAAAACAAAGGAATAACTGCCCCTTCTAGCTTATTGGGCCAGCATGCAAGTACCCCTGAGTGAGAACCAATCTACTGAATCGAGCTCAGGTAGCACAACCTGTGGAAAAAAGACCAGAAAAACCCCAGGTAGGTGACCCGCTTCAGTACCCTATCTTAGGACTCCTTCCGGCTGTGGAGGTCTCTGTCTTTCTCTCTTTTCCTCTCTTAAATAATAAAACTTCATTTCATTTGCCTTTGTGTACCATGAACATTATTCCTGGGCAGCAAGCCCAGGGGTCAACACCCAGCCACTAGAATTCCTGCAACATTTGGACTAGAGTATTTTTAAGATTCTTTCTATTAAGTTCTTGAGGAAAGTTCCCCTCTATAAATTGGGATTCCAGAATTATAGTCTTGACACAGATGCAGTAATGTTTTAGCCCAAACATGGACACATATTTTACACTGTCTCCTTTTCATCAATATCTGTTCATATTTCTATGAAGCTATTACCAATAAAGCAAAAAACTGTCATAGTGAGTTATAAGCAAAATTACATATATGTGAAGTCTGAGTAGTCTTCCTTCTTTTACTCCTTATGTCTGCCCTGATGGTTGAATTGTTTTTATATCTTTGTCATAAACGATATCTAGGACCTGACACCCTTGACACTATCATGAAACAAATTTTCCTCCTCCTAGGAACAGACTTAGCCCAGATACCCTAGAAAAAAAGAGTAAAGCAAAGCTTAAATGTTAATGAATGGGTTAGAGAGAAAAACTTATCACATTTTTATCCTTAAAAAAATAGTTGTAGTTGCATTTCAACCGAACTATCAAGATTTCTGCCTCAAGAAAAATAATAAAAAACAAACAACCTCATTACCATGATTATCCCAGATGCTCCATCAGGTGTTCAGCTGTGGGCTGTGGCAAAATCCCTGTCATTTGCAAGCTTCCTCCACAACCGAACTCCAAGTGAGCAATGCTGTCCCTTGGCTCGAAACCAGTGAAAGGATTAAAGATTTTAACTTTGCAGATGGAGCACTGGAAGTAGCACGTAAAGGGCATGTGAAACTCCTGGGACACAGAACAAAATTTCTAGGAGTTTCCTTCCAGCAAGCTGATAATACTTAAATGATTCTTTGGTAATCCAGAATGACTGAGAGATTTAAAAGCCTCAGAAATAAAATATTTGGGAGTCTTGGCCTTTGTCTGCTAGTTAAGGGCTATGGAAATCCCACATGGCTGTATTCCTTAGCACTGAAGACACATATTCTCTTACATGTAAATACACTTATTGCCTTAGTGGAATGATTTAAATTAAAAAATAACATCCAAATAACTAAACTGCTCCTACTGCAGCTCGGGTTTTCCCTTTTATGTGCACATTTTATGGGATGCTTTGCTTGAAACCTGGTGTTATTTTTCAAACATAAAAGTTTAGTACCTACAGTATGTAGATCTTAATGACTGTGACATAGGTGTCATAGGAATGCCATTTTCATCTAAGGCCCATGATAGAGAATAGCTAAGTTTTCCTGATGTCAAAAGACAAAGTTCCTCAGTTCCATTTCCCTCGAGAAGGAAAGGCACATCTGTTAATAAAAGAAATAAAAACCATGTTAATTTATTTAAAAATGTACGGTTTGAGTACACTGTAGATTGTTCTCCTGACTTCTACTTGTGGACTCCTAGGAACACAAAGGAAGTTCTGTGCTGACCCCAGCTCTTATCTTAGCGCTGTTCCTCATTTGCCTTCTATGATACCTCATGGATGACTGCTTCAAACAGATGGCAAAAGAAAGAGGAAAATATTGAGCCACATACATAGAGACAAGCACATCACTTTTCCTTTTGTATGATTAGAAATTTCTTAACCTTTGTTTATGGGAGTGGCTTGCAGCAAGAAAGGACCATTGGCGGCAGTAAAAGAGGCAGACAAGCTACTTTTTCCCCTTTCCCCACATTCCTGAGTCTTCTCTACCCATTCTTTTTCTCAATCTCCAGGGAGTTCAATAATACTCCTTGAAACTTTGGCTGAGATCCCAGTTCCCTAAGGTTTTTGAGTCCTCAGTCTTATTTTCTAGATATCTACAACCTTATTTTTCTGCTTCATTTGGACTCTAAGCAGACTGCATTCTTCCTCATTCTTTGTCCTTTCCAGGCTCTTTTGCCTACTTATTTTCTTTTCTCTTCTCTGTGCTCACTTGTTCGTACTTCCTTCCTTTTCACTAGGTGGGCACAAGGGATTGTAAAACCTGAGGTGAAAGAGTGGAATCTTGGGGAGAAGGAGAGGAAAGACAGTGCTCTCAGAGATATGCTAACACATTTAACTGCATAAGAATAAAATCAACTGAAAAACAAATCAACAGAAAAATCCCTTCTTTCTTCTATCCTTTTCTCAATCTCTCCTTTTTTTCTTCCTTCATTTTCTTCCTTCCTTCTCTCCACAGTTTGAAGACTAATCCACATGTCCTGGAGCACCCTTTGGTTCACTAAAGGAGAAGCAGTGACAAAGTAGTCTATCCACTCAGAAGCCACCTCATGTTGCAGGCAGCATCATGTTCCTGTCTCTCATAGCACAGGGGAAGCACAGTTACTAACTGCAAATGTTAAGTTTTCCAAAGACTTGATTCAAGAAAAGTTTTAAACAATCTAATGTTTAACATCTGGAAGAATTTAATTCATTTTTAACTAAATATTGTAAATAAAGATTGGATTTGTTTGTTTGGTTGGTTTTGTTATGGTGGTAGTGGATGGGTTTATGTTGCTGTTTTGAGACCAGGTATCACTAGGTAGCCCAGGCTGGTCTTGAAATCATGATCCTTCTATCTCAGCCTCTTGAGTGCTAAGATTACAGGACTGCACCACCATACCTAGCTAGGATTCTTTACTCATATAAATGACCCAGGGTCATTTAGGATTTGGTACTTATGAAGAAAATTGGGGAAAGAAATGCTTTTAATAAACTCACTGCTTCCTACTTCACCATCCACAGGTATGGCCAGCTTGTCAGAACTAAATTCTGCATATTCCAAAATAGTTTTGCCTTTTACCTCTGTGTTGTTAGGCAAAGGTAAATATAGTTTTGCCAGTAAACTTGTCCTTTTACTCACTTCATAAACCTAAATATGAGAGAAATGATTGATAGCTCACTGAAAATATAACAGAAAAATAAAAAATAAAGATCCTCAATAACATATTTGTATTCATTTTTAAAAATACATTTTTAAAAATTGCTTTATTACATTTCATTCACACAATTAAGGGGAAAGTAGATAATCATATGACCTTAGTAATACAGTACCTTTTGCTAGTTTCACAGAAAGTGAACTGAATGCAGGGCTTACAAATATAGTCTTGAATATATAGGCACATATAATCAATACCCTAAATAACTTACTTTTGTATAGCACTTACTTTTAAAGTTCTTTATCTCATGTAAACCTGATAAAAATGATAGGAAATAGATATTATTTTTCCCATGTCATAAATGAAGAAATGGAGGCTGTATATGAAATGATATTAATTACAAATGATCAAAACCCAGGTTGCATTGTTTAGGAAAAAGGGAGAGTACATTGGCTTATAGAATCCAAAGAAAAGTTAAGTGAGCCACAGGAGCTGGGGAGTGAGGACTATTCTAGAAGAAGGAAAAGAAAGGTGCTAAGTAGATAGCCAGACAGAGGTCCTAAACTCACACCTTCTGGTTCTATATGCTGTGCTTTCCTTATATTTCACCTAAGTTCACTGCCATAACTATATACCTAAATTTTTTTCAATAGAAAAATCTTAGCCGGGCGTGGTGGCGCACGCCTGTAATCCCAGCGGCTGGGGAGGCAGAGGCAGGAGGATCGCAAGTTCAAGACCAGAGACAGTCAGTGTAACTTAGCGAGACCCTGTCTCAGAAAATAATAAAATCTACAAAATGGGCTGGGGGTGCAGCTCAGTGGTCCAGGCCCTGGGTTCAACCCCTAGTTGTTGTTGTTGTTGTTAGGTGCCGTCGAGTTGGTATCCAACTCATAGGGACCCTCATAGGGTTTTCAATGGCTGACTATTTCGGGATTGCCTTGGGAGTGGATTGCCAAGTCCTTCTCCCATTTTTGCGGTGCTGGGAATTGAACTCGGGACCTCAGAGACTGCAGCTCAGCGCTCTACCCACTGAGCCAAATCCCAGCCCTCAACCCCTAGTACCACAAAAAAAAAAAAAAAGAAAAATCTTATATTGACCTATATTGTGTTGCCAACGATTGGGAAAACAGTGATAAGTGCTCTGGAAAAAAATAAGGGGGAATCAAGAGAGACAGGGGATTGCCTCTTGAAAGATAAGAATGCCAACCAAAAGGATGGCTGATTAGTCAAGAAAGCAAAGAAAAAAGAAAGCCAAAGAGACTGATATTTTTTTCTGGTCACTATTTTATTGCTCAATCCTTAGCTTTCGTGGAAATACAAATCCAAACTACATTGAAATTCCATCTCACCCCAGTCAGAATGGCCCGCATCAACAAAACAAACAACAAAAATGGTGGGAAGGATGGGAATGGGACGGAAGTCTTATGCACTGCTGGTGGGACTGGAAATTAGTTCAGCCATTATGGAAATCAGTATGGAGATTCTTCAGAAAACTAAAAATAGAACTACCATATGATCCAGCTGTACCACTCCTGGGTATACACCCAAAGGAATCTAAGTCAACATACCCAAAGACATTTGCACATCCATGTTCACTGTAGCATTGTTCACAATAGCCAAGACACAGAATCAGCCCATATGTCCATCAATACATGAGTGGATTTTTTAAAAATGTGGTATACATAGTGGAATTTTATTCAGCCATAGGGAAGAACAAAATTATGTCATTTGTATGAAAGTGGGTGGAACTAGAAATCATCATTTTAACTAAAATAAGCCACACTCAGAAAGACAAATACCGCATGTTCTGTCTCATATGCAGAAGCTAGATTTATTTTAAAAAGAAGTGTGTGTGTGTGTGTGTGTGTGTGTGTGTGTGTGTGTAAGACTGGAAAGCATATTTGGAAGGGGAAGAACAGTAGAAAGGAGGTGGGAACAATATGGGGCTGTTATGAGAGTGAATAAGAACAAAGCGCATGATATAATTGTGTTGAAATGCCATAATGAAACTCCTATTGTATGCTAATTAAAAAGAAAAGAGTTAATTTAAGCAAACATACCAGTTCCTTTGATAAAGGCATCCCTAATGCAGAAAGGCTGTAGGAATTGTAGATCTGTGAAAGAAATTTCTTATTGTAATTCAGTAAACTGGCTACTTAAAAAGAGAAAATGAACTGATAAATATATTCAAATGTCAAATTGGCACTCTGATTTTACACGTCATTCTTGTGAATTTGCTTAGAGTGTGCAGATGGCATTCTCAGTGAATGTTCAGGTCAGGTTCTAAGACTGCAGGCTGAAGGCAAGACTTTAGAGAGTAATAAATGTTTTGAGGTGGAGAATTCCACCTGGTGAGGTTGCTGATGGCAGCTATCAACACCCTAGTGTGGCAGCAATGGAGCATTTTTAAAGTGTCAAGAATAAATTGGGCAAGGTGGTTCCAGCATTTGGGAGGGCTGAGGCAGGAAGATCACGAGTTTGAGGCCAGCCTGTGCTACATAGAGAGTTCCAGGTAATCAGCCTGAGCCTTTGTCTCAAAAAAAAAAAAAAAAGTGTCAAGAATGAAAATGGGCATTAAAAGCAGCGTAACTATTGTCCAAAAGCTCAAAAGTAGGAAACTGCATGCATGTGTGGGAAAAGACAAGCAGCTCAGTTTGGCAGAATTGAAGAATGAGTAAAGAGAGTGGTAAGAAATGAGTTAGAAATTTAGGTTAGAATTTGTTGGGCTAGGGGAATGGGAGGGGGAACAATGTAGAGGGGTAAAGAGGGAGAGGAAACACACAAAGTACAGGATGCAACCATATGAATACATGAAAAAGGAGGGAAGGAAAAAATCAGTGAGAATATAACCCATGATTACATACAACTCTCATTACATATTAATTAAAATTCCTACTTTTCCCCTCTCTTCTTTAGTTCATTGTTGCTGTTAGGTGCCGTCGAGTCGGTATCTGACTCATAGCGACCCTCTGTACAACAAGTGAAACACTATTGTCAGTGCTTCTCTGGTGTTCATAGGGTTTTCAATGGCAGATTGATTTTTGGGAGGGGGTTTCCGGGTCCTTCTCCCAAGCCTGCAGCATCTGCTGTTCCCAGGCGGTCTCCCATCCAGGTACTAACCAGGCACGACCCTGCTTAGCTTCTGAGATCTGACGGGATCGGATGCCACAGGGATACAGCTGCAGGCTCTTTAGTTCATACTGTTCTTTAACATTTATAAGGAGATAAATGTTCCTAGCCTGCAGCTGTAGAACTGTGGTGTCCGATCTCATCAGATCTCAGAATCTAAGCAAGGTCAGGCCTGGTTAGTACTTGGATGGTAGACCACCTGGGAACACCAGGTGCTGCAGGCTTGGGAGAAGGACCTTGGCAACCCACGCCCAAAAATCAATCAGCCATTGAAAACTCTATGAATAGCAGAGAAGCGCTGACAATAGTGTTTCATCAGTTGTACTTAGGGTCACTATGACTCAGACACCGAGTAGATGGCACCTAACAACAAATACGTAAACAAAACTGATTTAATAGTTACATAATGGATATAGAAAATGGCTTATTACCCTGTACTCCACTAACATTTATAAATAAAAAGATGGACAAAATAAATAAAAACTATTGCAGGACCATTAAAAAAAAGAATATATTGGTCTAAGGCATACAGATTTATTTTGAAATATCTGCAGCTAAAGGTACAATTAATTTATTTCTAAATGGATTCTTCTCTCACCCTAGTTTGTAGTTAGGGTCAAGTGATAAGTGATGGGAAGATGAAGGGACTCAAAATATGTATTTACATATTTTATGAGGCAAATTTTAAGTTTCCAGTGATTAAATTATTATACCATAATTTATTTTAGGAACAATAGTAGGAAAGTGAGGTCAGCATATTTTTAAGATAGGAATTTCTATAGAAGGACATTGTAAGATGATAGGAACTTGAGCCAGGCGCAGTGGCTCATGCCGATAATTCCAGCAACTTGGAGAGGATCTCGAGTTTCAGGCCAGAGGCAGCCTGCAGAACTTAGCAAGATTCTATCTCAAACAAAAACAAAAGGAGTGAAGTTCAATGCGGGAGCACTTGCCTAATATTACCTCCCATGCAAGAGGCCCTAGGTTCAACTCCCTAGTACTGCAAAAAAATTAATTGATCAATTAAATTTTAAAATTTAGGCATTATAAAAATAATTTTGCATTAGATAATCCCTTCCATACTACTCAAACTCTGCCTTTACACACACAAATCTTTGTTTCATTCTCATTTTACTTTTAGGTTTGTTGTTGTTGTTAGGTGCCGTCAAGTTGGTATCTGACTCATAGCAACCCTCATAGGGTTTTCAATGGCTGACTGTTTCATGATTGCCTTGGGAGTGGATTGCCAGGTCCTTCTCCCATTTTTGGGGTGCTGGGAATTGAACTCGGGACCTCAGAGACTGCAGCGCAGTGCTCTACCAACTGAGCTAAATCCCAGTGCACTTTTAGGTTTAGCTTCAAGTTAATTCTGATATTCCACCAGGACTTTTCATCTGATCTCCTTAACTGCTCCTAATTTTTCTCCATCATCTTATTTTCTTCTTTCTCTATTGCAGTAAGTAACTGAACAGAGATCATAGGTCTATTATGTGTTCTTTTATCTGATTTCTTTAAGGTATCCAAAATACAAAAAAAGATTAAGAACAAATACAGCAAGAGACTGAAGCCACCAAGTCAGGTTTGGGGAAATATGCAGAAATCATTCAATACTTACCATGGCTATATAACTTATTATAGTTTAAGCAATCCTCTTCCAATTTATATGTGAATGAATAATAATGCTGAACATCCAGGGCTGGCAGAAATTTTAGCAGAAGAGAAGGACTTGGAACAACCACACATCAAATAACTTTTTACTTACGACATAAAAGACTACAAAAGGAGTGAATTGTACACTTGTGAATTATAAATATATTGGTATGTATAGAAATCAGCCATCACTTAACATAAAAGAAATAATTTATCATATATAACAGTGGCTAATAACAATTATGTATGGCATAAAATAAGATATAAAAGTAAATAACAATGGCATACCTTCAAGCAAATTGATTCAGGCCAATATATTAATTGAATATTGAAAATTTGTTGAAACATGACTTTAAAATCAAACTGTAGGGGAGATACTGAAGTGCAAGAAACCTGTTTATTGTTGTATAATATTTTAATAAAATATTTAAGCTTCTGAATTTTGGCTCTCCTCTTTTGTTCAGGCCTAAAAATTAAATAAATTTTTAAATGACTCATGAGAAGATGAATCAATGCAAAATAATGTTCTTTTAAAAATATATCTTAGCATGTTGAAAAGAAGGTGATCACTGCAGAGGACAATTGATGCCTTTAAGTCAAATAGCACCTCCCTATATGTAGATAAAGCCTGCAGCCGTACCACTGTGGCATCCGATCCCCTCAGATCTTGGAAGCTAAGCAGGGTCGTCTGGACTGGTTAGTACTTGGATGGGAGACCTCCTGGGAACACCAGGTGCTGTAGACTTGGGAGAATGACCTGGAAGCCCACTCCCAAAAACAGTCTCCCACTGAAAACTCTATGAATAGCAGAGAAGCACTGGCAAGTGTTTAATCTGTTGTATGTAGGGTCACTATGAGTCTGACACCAACTCATCGGCACCTAACAACAACATATGGATAAAAATTTCTTCTTCCCAGTCAGATGTTTTTAAAGAAAGATATACATTCAAAAATAGAAAAATAACTAAACTCAAAGAACTATAAATCATTTAGCTTTTTATTTTACTAAATTATAACTTAAAGAAATTATACCACTTACCCACAGGAGATCTTAGAAGAAAGCTGAGGGACTTGGGTGTGAGATTTGAGGCTTAGATCAAGAATTCAAAAATATTTTCTAACTTTTGTAAGACACAATACACACATACACACACACACACAATGTGTGCAGTAACTTCAGACACTCAGTAGGCAATAGACTTGCTATTATTCTCTTAAAGGTCTCTGTAAACCCCCATAGGCCTATGAGGGCATGACCTGTTTCCTCCAAAACGATGGAAAAGCCATTCTTTCTCTGAACCCTAAGATCTGAAAGGCAGGCCAGGTTACTTCTCTGAGGATTTCAGGCTTGTATTGGAAGGAGGTAAAGAACAAATAAATGATTGCCTCACCTATTTTTCTGGTCAGAAAGAAGGTGGTGATGATTGTGTCTTTGTGTCTGCTACTTTTTATGTTCATTTTTCAATGTAACCACCATTCATTCATTTAATGAATATGAGTATTTATTGGGTACCCACTACGTTTTTACTCTGCACTAAACAATGCACATTCACAATACTCAAACATGGACTAGTACTGTCCTAAGGGATAGAGATGTGAAAAACTCGACTTAATTCAGTCCTCTAAGTTGCAATATCTTCTTTAAAGGACATGGGATCCATAGGTCTAGTAGATGAGAGAAATGGGGATATGTACAATGTCTGTTTTTGCATAGTATCCTACACATATAGTTCAAGGAAGAAGTCACATCTGGGAAAGAATGTAGTTTGTACTGTCAAAGAAGGAATTCCTCAGAGGACCCTCTTGATATGGAATAGTTTTTATGACAGTCTGGAATTCTTTAACATGCAAAGGTCACAGAACAATCTTATTAATTTTATAGTCGCTTTGTATCTCACCTATCTTTGTACCTGAATAAAATTTACTACCATAAAAAATACAATGATTATTATATAAGTCTGCTAGCAAAGACATTGTAGTCTTTATGGCAAGCCAAATTGGTTTATGTCCTACCACAGGCACGTATTAGATGTGTGACCCTGGGTAACTTAACCCTCCTTAAGCATAAATTTCCCCATCTCTAAGATGAGGATGGTATCAGACTCCATAAAGCTGTGCTGTTGTTGCTGTTGTTGTTAGGTGCTGTCAAGTCTCTCCTAAGGTTTTCAATGGCTGATTGTTTGGGGATTGCTTCAGGAGTGGATTGCTATCTTCTCCCATTTTTGCGACGCTGAGGGTCCAACCCAAGGCTTCAGAGAGCACAGAGCAGCACTCTACCAACTGAGCTAAACCCCACCTCCCCATAGAGCGATAGTAGCAATCAAATATGAAAATGTATTACTAAAAATATAGAAGAGTATCTAGAGTATGGTATTCACTGAAAAAATCTACCATCATTATTAAAAATGATACAATTAATAGAAAATATATTATGAAGAAATAATTGTTTTAAAATGCTTACAAAGAACACTTGGATAAGTTTGTTAATTCTGCCGTGAAAGAAAGTTGTGGCATTAAGGTAATTGGCTTCATTCTTTCAAATTCTGTTTCTTCAAGTTCTGAGGCTAAATATGAGAGGCTCTAGAAATAAAAAAATGAAAACATAATTAACTATGTGCATTCATTGTTTGGACAATCATTCTTAAAATTAAACTTGTATTATCTTGTATTTGTCATTTTGTTAGATATGTGACAGATACCAAGATTTCCTGTTCTACCAAACAATGAAATACTAAAACTAGTTAAGATGAGGTGAATATTATTTTGTAATGTAAATACCTCCTGTATTTCTCCATTTTTAAGTGGTTTTCCTTCAGTTTCCTCTTCAGTCTCAGATATTTTTTCTGACATTTGTGCTTGGTTTTGCTCATTACATTTATTCATGTTTATCCTAATTAATAATAAATAGAATTATTGAAAGCAGAAATAATGGAAGTATTTGGGATTTGTTAGAGGTCTTGCCAACACACACACACACACACACACACACACACACACACACACACTCAATCTCCTATAACAAGTAAGTTTATATCCTAAAATAATTATCAATATGATGTTATGTTGTTGTTAGGTGCTGTTAAGAAATCAATATGGACTAGAAATCGCATGTAATTGTTCTAACAAGATAAAAACAAAGACCACTACAGGAAAAGTTTCTATCTTAAACAGAAATGGAACCCAAGGACATATAGAAAAATACTACATAGTAAAAGATAGAGAAGACTTAGATGGGAAACTTAGATGGGAAGGGGGGAGGGGGGAAACATAGGGGAGGGTAAGGGGTAACCTATATGAATAATGTTTATCAAATTGCATATATGAAAATTGTCACAATGAAAAGCATGTCAAAATGAATCACATTATGATGTACATTAAAATTTTCTAATTAAAAAAAGAAATCAATATGGTAAACATAAAAAAATTTATAGGCTTTTGCTCAGTTTTCTCAGTCAACTTACCAATAACATTTGCAGCCCTTTCTAAAGAGATGGAGAAATGCTTCCTCTGGTGAGAATAAGGAACCAAGGGAATGGGGAGATATAAACTAAAGCACACACACCATATTTCTTCTCACTTTTCTTTCTCTCATATTGTTTAGGCCTGCAGCTGTAGCACTGTGGCATCAGATCCCATCAGATCTTGGAAGCTAAGCAGGGTTGGGCCTGGTTAGTACATGGATGGGAGACCACCTGGGAACACCAGATACTGTAGGCTTGGGAGAAGGACCTGGCAACCCACTCCCAAAAATCAATCAGCCATTGAAAACCCTATGAATAGCAGAGAAGCACTGACAAAGTGTTTCACCTGTTGTACATAGGGTTGCTATGAGTCAAATACGGACTCAATGGCACCTAACAACAACAACAACAACAACAACAACAACAACAACAACATATTGTTTAAGTTGTGAGAACATGACCAAGTATGAAGGTAAGTGACAAGAACGATATTAAAGATAATTCATAGCTATACACCATAGTGTTCGTGCATCAACAGTAAGCAGTTCATGATGTTGGTACTACTTCTCCTACTGTTAGTATTAGCCAACTTTTATATAGTAGTCACTAAGTATGTGCCAGGCAGAGTTCTAAGTACTTTACACATATTAATTCATTTAATTCTTACAAGTAGGTTTTACTTATTATTCCTCTTTTTTTTAGCAGTTCAGCAAAACCCCACTTATTCGGAACCCTTCCAGAAAATAAATGACCTAGGAGTTGAGTTTTCTTCATAGTTTAAGAGTTTTTGTCTTTTCTGTGCCAAGTTTCATTTTTTAGTTTGAAATTTTTTCCCTTTAAATAATAAGTGTTGGTAGGGTACAGCATTTGCTTTTTCCATTGTGCAACTGTTACACCACTTTTGGTTGCACTTTCATTAACTCACAAAGATTATGGAAACTTTTGATGAATATGTAGTAAAACTTGTATGCATTTATGGGTTATATTCCCCTATTTTTCCCTTGCACTCGTGAAGTTGCATCATTTACATTGAGATTATCCTCTCCCCCTTTATCCCTTTACATTGTTTCCCCTTCCCTTCCCTTCCCATATTCCACAATCTTCCCTTCCCTTGGCTAGTCCCCTCTCTCCTTGTTTAGTTTCACATTTTAAGAAATAAATCATTTGGGAAAATGTTATATGGTCTGTTGTCAATGTAAAATGGTGCAGGTATTTTTGCAACTAGTCTGGAAATTCCTCAAGAGAAACGAAAACAAATGTCCACACAGGTGAGGGGTGACTGTTAGTGAAAAGATGGTTTCTTTGGGGGTGATTTAGATGTTCTAAGATTAAATTTTGGTGACTGTTGCACAATTCAGTGAATATACCAAAAAACCCAAAACTGCACACTTCAAATGGACTAACTATATGGTATGTATAGGAGAAGGACTTGGCAGCCCACTCCCATAAAACAGTTCCAAAACAATCTGCCATTGAAAACCCTATGAATAACAGAAGCACTGACATGGTGCCGGGCATGGCACAGTTTCAGGGAGTGTTTCATTCTGTTGTACATAGGGTCTCTATGAGTCATATCTGACTCGATGGCACCTAACAACAACAACAACATAGGGTATATGAAGTATATTTCAGTAGAGTTGTTTAAAAGATATATGCTTTTTGCCTTCTGAAGTAGAATATAGAGAACCTAATGTGGTTAATACCTGTATGAACTTGAATCCAGACTACTAGCCCCATTAATGGCACTACAGAATTTGTACAAATTACTTAAAAACTCTATGCCTCACTTTTCTCATCTGAAAATCAGGTTGCTGTGAAGATCAAATGCACTTTTTTTCTTGCTGTTGTTGCTCTAGTTGCTTTGTGTAAAGTGCTCAGCCAAGGGCATATAGTAAAACAATAAATATTGTTTTCCTCTGATTCGAGGTAATCAATACATCATCTATTGACTTACTGCTTAATACAATAGCTCTCAACCTTTGTTGCACATTAAAGTCACTTGAGAATCTTTTTAAAACTCCTGATGCTCAGACCATATTCCATCCCAATTAAATCACGATTGTGGTTTTTTACAACCCACAAGGCGATTCTAATATACAGCAACTTAGAGAGTAAGTGTTATTAGTAACTTAAAAGTATGGGTATTATGCCCAGAATTCCTTTGGGGACGTTTATCCTGGGCTAAGTAGCTCTGGGAAATGATGAAGGTCCTAACATTATGAAATGTGGGTTTTCCAGCTTTCCCTAGCTTGCAGTCACGTTTTCATTTCAAAACTTTCTTTCACACTTAATCTGAATCTTCTCCAGGTAGGTGGTGTTTAATAGAGAACAGGGGTGAAGACATTATACAGAAATTGGGATTCTCTGTGGTATTTACCAGTGCCATGGCTTGGGTTCAGAAATCAGAAAATGAGGTCAGTAGCTACTGGCCCAGTCAGTTTCTCTAAGTTTAATGCAGTGTTGCTAATACTTGACAAGGAGAGTTTCCTGCTTGAATGAGAAGACAGGGATGTATTTTCAATTTCCTGCTAGTTCATCTCAGGCACTTTGTAAAACTTGCTCTAGCTAAGACTACTACTAACTCCATGTCAGGAGATCCAAGAAACATTCTTAGTCTTGAATTTAACTGGTATTTCAGAAGCATAATCACTCTTAGCTACTCCTTTCTATTTAAAATACAGTGCTCCCTTTTCTTTGGCTGTGTGGTGAAACTCTACCAGGTTTTTGTACTTGCTTTGGGTCCTCCTCCTCCAAGCCATTCCGAAATTATTTCTCAGTCCTTGGTCTCATCTCATTCTTCCCTCTCTTCCTAAGCAGTTTCACGGACACTGGAGACTTCATTTATGAATTTAGGATTTGTCTTGCAGTACTTAGGGGTTGAACCTAGGGCCTCACACATACTTTGCAACTGCTCTACCACTAGGCTGCTCCCCCAGCCCAATTTTTATTTTTCATTTTGATTCAGTCTCTCTGAGTTATGCAAGCTGCCTCTGGCTTCAAACTAGTGATCTTCCTGGCTCTACATCCCAAATCCCTGGGATTACAGACTTGCCCCATGCCTGGCTTCATTTATGATTACTGTTCTATAGACTTTCATATTTTTATTTTTAGCACTGACCATATATCCAGCCACCCACTCAACTGCTTTATTTAGCAATACCTCAAAGGCATGTGAGATTCTATGCTCCAAACAAAGCACATGAAGGAAATGTAACCTAAGCCAGTGTGTAGGTCCCAGGCCTTCTTGTGATAAGTCCTGTCTTTCCTGGAGAGTTGGTTATTAGTTTATTCAGTTAGGATCCACAAGGACCAGGCTCATTGTTAGGTCAAGAGTGGTAAACATGGTCAGCAAACAGAGACCCCAGAAGCATCTTCAAACATACCACTTTTCTAGTTGATTATAATGATACTTTTACTGCTTAAACTAGATGCTCCAATTTAGGATCTCTGGGCTAGCCCTGCTGGGGCCAACTAGTCACTGATACTGTGGGGTTGGGCTCAGAGGTCTCCAACCAAAAACAGTCTTTGCTGTTATGTGCTAAGTTGGATCTGACTCATAACAGCATGATGTACAACAGAACAAAACACAACCCAATGCTATACGATGCATATGATCTTCTTATGTTTGAGCCCACTGTTGCAGACACTATGTTTTTCCTCATTTTGAGTTGAGCCACATGAGCAAATGGAGGTCCCAGGAGCTTTACTCCATTCTCATCATTAAGGTCAACTCTACTTTTAGGAGGCAACTCTTACCTAGTCATTTCTTGAATGCCTTCCAACTTGAGGAGCTCATTTTCTGACACTATATTTGACAGTGCTTTTCTGCTATTCATAGGGTTTTCAATGGCTAATTATTTTGGGAGTGGGCTGCCAGGTCTTTCTCCCTAGTCTGTCCTAGTTTGGAAGCTCAGCTGAAACCTGTCCTCCATGGGTGGCCCTGCTGGCATCTGAAATACCAGTAGCATAGCTTTCAGCATCATAGCAACACACAAGCTCTCATAGCACAAGAAGCTGACAGACATGTAGAGAAAAGCAGTCTGGAGACCCAAAAAGACAAATATTTATCATATGCGTTCTTTCACATGTAGAGTCTAGATTTTAAAATATATAAATATATAAATGTATATATATACACATATGTATATATGTATAAATTATATATGACATGCAGACAGAAGGGGCACTGTTCATGGGGAGGAAGGGAATCTGCAGGATGGAGAAGGAGAACATGAAAGGATAATGGGGGGTGAAAATTAGCAATGTTCATTGATACGCATGTAATGGAAATGTGATAATGAAGCCCATTAATTTATACACTAAAAATTAATTATAAACGTTTTAAAAGTATATAAAATTTCTTCTTCTTTGTTGTTGTTGTTAGGTGCCATCGAGTCGGTATCCAACTCATAGCGACCCTCATAGGGTTTTCAATGGCTGTTGCAGGATTGCGTTGGGAGTGGCTTGCCAGGTCCTTCTCCCATCTTTTGTGGAGCTGGGAACTGGACTCGGGACCTCAGAGACTGTAGCACAGCGCTCTACCAACTGAGCTAAATCCCAGCCCAAAATTTATTCTAGTTTGGAATTTATTCCAAAAAACAAAACAAAAGCAGTCTAGAGAGGTGAATCCAAGCCCAAGTCCACTGGGAAAGTTAAATGTTAAATGTCAGTAAGAACAAATACAAAGGGCCTCAACTGGAGTTCATAGTAGGAAGAAGATTTGATGGTGAGCAGGCCATTATGGGTCCAGGGCCACTATTCTGAGCAAACTTAGGACATCCATGGCTCTCCTTTGTTGCTCAGTTCATGGCACATGGGTGTGTCAAATTGGTTTAAAAGATTAGAGGCAAGTTATCAAGTTTATATTAATTTAGGAGTCTAAGGTAAAGTTTCAAGCTGGGCTTAGTTTTAGAAACTGTCAGAGGCACTTTTGTTAAAAACTGCTACAGTGGGGAAAAAATTAAAAAAATAAACATCTTTCCCAATTGTCTAAAATTCTACTAAACTTTAATAGTTTTGAAAAAGAAAGACTCAGGACAATGGGTTGTGAGGAAGGAACTGTCATTTCATGGAGTTCATAAACAGCTTAAACAGTTGATTAACAAATTTACTTTTGAATTGTAACTCTCTCTTCCAATAGATATGCTTTTGTGACTTTATCCAATTATCTAAATTATGTTTCACACAGGAGTGTAATTGCTGGACCTGTTTAACTTTGTAAGAAAATACCAAACTGTTTCCAAAGTGTCTGTACCATTTTGCATTCCCACTAGCAACAAGGCAAATTTTCTGTTGCTCAGCATCCTTGACAGCATTTGTTAATGTCTTTTTTGCTTGTTTGTTTTGGATTTTACTTATTTGAATAGGTGTGTAGTAGTATTTCAATGTGGTTTTAATTTATGTTTCCCTATTGACACAATGTTGAGCATCTTTTCATGTGTTCTTTTGCCATCTATTAACCTTCTTTAGTGAAGTATCTGTTAAAATCCTTTGCCTATTTTAGAACTGAGTTGTCTTACTATGTTGTGAGAATTATTTATGTATTCAAGATATAAGTCCTTTGTTGACTACATGGAATATTTGACTGTCTTGTAGATTTTTTTCCCAGTTAGCATGAATCTACAGTTAGCCATGGGCAGTTCCTCAGGAGACTAGGAAGAGCAAACAGAGCAGGCACTTACCTATGAAACCGTAACTTTATTGGGGTACTTGTAAACCCCTGCCGTTGGCGAAGGGATTTCATCTGTTTCCAAGTCTGTAATATACTTTGTAGTAGAGAGAGGTCTTTTTCCCTTTCTAAGTCATACAGTTGTTTTGTATTACTACAACAATAATGGCAGATCACAGATATGTCAGTGGATTAGAAGTATATAAGTCATTGAAAATGATATGGAAAAACAGTGGACTAACTCTTCTGAACCAGCCACCCTCACCTTTTCCCCTCTGTTTTATTCACATCTGAAACCCCTCACTATTTTTTTATTTTATCCAATGAAATTCCATCATCAGAAATTCATTCCTTAAAGGTTTTTCACTATTCAAAAGTGCCCTGCTAAAATAAAAACTCCCCTGAAAAAGGAAATACACAAGGTAGAACTCTGCAAGATCATGACGTACCAAAGAAAGAAGGATAATGAAGGAAAGAATAATGAAAGAAAGAGTATAGGAAGTCCATATTTTTCTTATAATTTTGTTTGTGATCTATTCGGCATTTAGTTAATGTCTGGTTGGTAATCAAAGAAAGTGCATACCAGGTAGTACATTATATCCCTCCAATTCTTTCACTTGCTTTGGTGCCATCTAATCCTCCCACAACTTTTATTTTGCCATCTAAGAATTTCTATTTAGGCAGCTCCAAAGCCACTAGTATAGGACTGGTGAAAATTTGTTGTTGTTCTTGTTAGGTACCATCAAGTCAGGTCCAATTCATAGTAACCCTATTTACAACAGAATGAAACACTCTTGGACACTGTGCCATGGCTGGCACTATGTCAGTGCTTCTCTATTATCTATAGGGTTTTCAATGGCTTACCATTTAGGGATTGCATCAGGAATGGGCTGCCATATCTTTCTTCCATTTTTTTGTGATACTGGGGATTGATCCTAGAGCCTCCAAGAGCACAGAGTAGCACTCTACCAACTGAGCTAACTCCCATCCTGGTGAGGATTTAGGATGCCAAAATCTTAGGAAATGGGAAAGGATGGGATAGCCTCACACCGGAGTTTGAGTCACTGTAAGAAAGTGCTGGGGAGGGATTCTTATTTAAAGTTCATGAACATAGAAAAATACCTTTCAAAATTCAGTTTACATAACTTCCTCAGTTAAAAAAGCCCTTTTATTAAGGCATTAAATCACCCATGACAGCGAACTTCTCATGAATCAATCAACTTTTTCAGGCCCTACTTCCCAATACTATTATATTAGCAATTAAATTTCAACATGTCTTTGAGGGGAATAATATTCAAACCATGTTGTTGTTGTTAGGTGATGTTGAGTTGGGTCTAATTCATAGCGACCCTACCCAACACTGTGCCATGCCCAGCAATACATCAGTATTTCTCTGCTATTCATAGGGTTTTCAATGGCTGTTTTGGGATTGCTTTGGGAATGGGCTGCCACATCCTTCTCTCATTTTGAGGGTGCTGAGGATTGAACCCAGGGCTTCAGAGAGCACAGAGCAGCACCCTACCAACTGAGCTAAACCCTCGTCCCATTCAAACCATTCATGTTGTTGGGTGCAATCCAGTCAGGTTTAACTCATAGCTACCCTATGCACAACAGAACGAAACAGGCACATGATATTTTTCATGTTTAAGCCCACAGTTGCAGTCACTGTGTCAATCCACCTAGTTGAGGGTCTTCCTTTTTTTCACTGACCTGCCATTCTTCCAAACATGATGTCCTCCTCCAGGGATTGTTCCCTCCTGACAAGTCCAAAATACATCAGACACAGTATAGCCATCTTAGCTCCCAAAGAGCACTCTGATTGGACTTCTTCAAGGACATATCTGTTGGTTCTTTATGTAAACCATGGTGTATTCAACATTTGTCTCCAGCACCATAATTCTAAAGCATCAATTCTTCCCATCTCCCTGATTCAACATCCAGCATTCACAACCATATGATGCAACTGAAAATACCATGGCATGAGTCAGGTACACTTTCGTCTTCAATGTGACATTTTTACTTTTCAACATTTTAAAGAGGTCTTTTGCAACAGCTTTTCCCAATGCAAAGCATCTTTTGATTTCTTGGCCGCTGCTTCCACGGGCATTAATTGTAGAACCAAGTAAAACAAAATGTTGGACAACCTCAATCTTTTTTCCATTTGTCATGAAGCTGAGTACTGACCCAGATGTAAGGATTTTTGTTTTCCTGATGTGGAGGCACAATCCATACTGAAGGCTGTGTTCTTTGATCTTCATCAGTAAATGTTTCAAATCCTTTTCACTTTGAGGAAGCAGAGTTGTGTCATCTGCACAATGCAGGTTGTTAATGAGTCTTCCTCCAGTCCTGACTGGAGCCCACGTTCTTGTTCATAAAGATCTGCTTCTCTGGTTATTTGTTCAGCATAAAGATTGAAGAGGTATGGTGACAGGATACAACCCTGACATACACCTTTCTTGACTTTAAACCATGCAATGTTTCCTTGTTCTCTTGGAATGACTGCCTGCTGGTCCATGTACAGATTCCTCATGAGTACAAGTAAGTGTTCTGGTATTATATTCTTCCCAATGTTATCCATAATTTATTGTGATCCACACAGTCAAATGCCTTTGCATAGTCCATAAAATATATATAGACATTTCTCTTGTATTCTCTGATTTTGGCTAATATTCATCTCACATCAGCAACGATGTCCCTGGTTCCACTCCCTCCTCTGAATCCAGCTTGATTTTCTGGCAATTCCTTGTCTATATACTGCTGCAGTTGCTTTTGAATGATCTTTAGTAAAATTTTACTTGTGTGTAATATTAATGATATCATTTGATAATTTCCACATTTGGTTGGTTCCTCTTTCTTGGGTATAGGCACAAATATGGATCTCTTCCAGTCAGTTGCCCAGGAAGCTGTTTTCCAAATCTCTTGGCATAAACAAGTGAGCACCTTCAGTGATGCATCTGTTTGTTGAAACATCTCTATTGGTATTCCATCAATTTCTGGAGCCTTGTTTTACCAGTTACTTCAAAGCAGCTTCCATTTCATCCTTCAGTACTAGCAAAATAAGCCAGACCCAGCAAGATAAACATTGCATGTTTTCTCTCAAATGTGGATGTTAGACTTCTCTATATATTCATTATTAAAACACATAGGTCATGAAAACAGATGGGACCTAAGTAGGCAAAGATAATGGACTAACAGAAAGGGGAAAGGGGTGAGAAGAAAGGATAATAGGAGAAAAGTATCATGTATGTTGGCCTTATGGCAAAATCAGAATGTTGATAGATAGGTAGATAGATAAATAGACTAAAAAAAAAAAAAAAGACATGCTAGTAGAAGGGAGACTATTTAGGTGGAGGGAGGGGTTAGGGATGGGTCATGAAAGGGTAAGGGGGATGTGAACATGAGCAATGTACAATAAAATGCATGTACGGAAATTCATAATGAGACTCCTTAGGTTGTACATTAAAAATTACCAATAAAAAAGGAAAAAATATGTCTTGGTGTGGGTCTCTTTGAGTTCATCTTACTTGGAGTTCCCTGAACTTCTTGGATGTGTACACTCATGTTCTTTGTCAAGTTTGGGAAGTTTTCAGGCATTGTGTCTTTGAATATTCTCTCTGTACCTTTCTCTCTACATATTCCTTTAGTTCTTTGGGCATCTTTAAGACAGTTGTTTTAAAGTATTTGTATTAGGTCCTTTCCAGAGTTTCTGTGGATTTATTTTTCCCTTTGAATTGGCTACACTTTACAGTTTTTTTTGTATGCCTTTGATCTTGTTGTTGTTGTTGTTGTTAAAAACTGGACAATTGAATGTAATAATATAGTAACTTGGAAACCAGACTGTTTCTCTTCCCCAGAGTTTACTATTTTTAGTTACTATTTTTATTGCCTTTTAAAGTCATTACAGGCTGTCTGTGTGCCAAGGATCACTCTGGGGTATAAACATAAGGTCTTCTCAGGTCTTAGCCTGTAACTTTCCCTGGGGATGTATGGTCACTTTCTAATTTTTTCCATATATGCAGTTGTTCTTAAATGTCTTAATCTTTCATATCTGGATCCCAAAGAGAGAAAAATGAAGAGGGAAAGCGGATACCAGTGTTTTAAGTCCCAAGCAAGAAAACCCCTGGAAGGAACTATCTGCAGAGGTAAGCAGAAATCAGATTAAGCAGGGGCTTGCATATCATGATAAAGCTATTGAATTTTATCTTAAAGGTAATAAGGAACAAGGAATAATATTTATTTAGAATTTTCACTTTGGTTTCAATACAGAGCATAGTTTTAAAAGAGAGGTATTTTAGGAGATCTGAGTAGTCAAGACTTCGAGATAAGTGATTGAAATAAGCAGAATTAGTGATTGTGGAGGGAAAGGCAAGGATGAGATAGATTTTAAGAATTAAAAAGAACTTGGTTACTACTTGAATATGAGGGATGAGAGAAGAAGCAAAGACATGGGTCATAAGTGACTTGTGGATTTCTTTTTTGGGTGTCAGGTGATAGTGGGTACCAAGTAGGTACCTAATGATGGTAGACAGTCATTAAAGATTCAGTACATATGTGCCATTCTTAGTTAACTGTATGTCTCTTTCTTTTTCTTTCTTACTCTTTTTTTTTTTTTTTTTTCTTGTTTTTCTTGGGAGTTGAACCCCAGGGCCTTGCACCTACTTTGCAAGTGGGCCATACCCCCAGCCAATTTTTTACTTTTTATTTTGAGACAGGGTCTTACCAAGTTATGTGTGTATACATACATATACACACATATACACACATATACACATACACAAACACACACACATATATGTTGTTGTTAGGTGCCATTGAATCAGATCCAAGTCTCAGAGACCCTATATACAACAGAATGAAACACTACCCAACACTGTGCCATGCACACAATCTTTTTGTTTGAGCCCATTGCTGAAACCACTGTGTTTCTTCTCATCTTGAGTTGTGCCACATCATCAAGTGGAAGTTCCATGGGCTCTACCCCATTCCCATCATTAATGTTGACTCTTTGAGTAGGCAGCTCTTTCCCAGTCATTTCTTGAATGCATTCCAGCCTGGGTGGACTCATTTCCTGGCACTATATTTGACAGTGCTTCTCTGATACTCATAGGGTTTTCAATGGCCAATTATTTTGGGAGTAGGCTGCCAGGTCCTTCTTCCTAGTTTGTCTTAGTCTGGAAGCTCAACTGATACCTGTCCATGATGGGTGGCCCTGCTGGTATCTAAAATATCAGTGGCATAGCTTTCAGCATCACCGCAATATGCAAGCCCCCATAGCACGACAAGCTAACATACACGTGGGGCATATTTGTTATTATTATCATTGCTGCTTTGGGAAGAACTAGGTGGTTGAACCCAGGGCCTTGTATGTGCTAGGCAAGTCCTCTACCACTGAACTGCACCCTCATTCCCTTCTCATCCCCTTTTTAAATTTTTTTTTTTCGGTACTGGGGGTTGAACCCAAGGCCTTGCGCTTGCATACTTTGCAAGTGCTGGATCACTAAGCTGCACCCCCAGTCCATTTTTTAACTTTTTGAGACAGGGTCTCGCTAAATTATGCAGACTGCCTCTGATCTAAAACTTGTGATCCTCCTGCCTCTGCCTCCCCAGCCACTGGGATTACAGGTGTGTGTCACTGCACCCGGCTCCCTTTTTTTAAAATTTTGACACAAAGTCTCACTTGGTTGGATAGGCTGCCTCTGACCTCAAACTTGCCATCCTCCTCCTTCAGCATCCTGAGTCGTGGGGATTATAGGCATGCACCAGAGCACCAGGTTGTGAAATATTTTTATATAAGCCTAGGTCTTAAGGAAATATTGGAACCATTTCTGTAATCTTCTGAAGAGTAGAGCTTTTTAAATTTTATTTTATATTTTCCATAGCAAGTATAGTACTTTGTCTAAAGAAATTGCTTAATAAATGTTTGATAAATACAGAAGTGGCTCAAAACCTACCGTATCTGCCAATAATAATCTTGTAAAGATTTTCTGGTAAGTTGATTTATTTCTGAATTTTCATTTGCTAATTTGGTAGCATCTGTCAGTGCTTTCAGCTATAACAAAGAAAAGAGTTCCTTGGTATATTTTATCCACCTATAACCATAACTCCAACTCACCTGTAGGTCTAGATGTGTGCAACAGAAGCATAACTATATAACTTTTTGTGTATTGTTGTCTTGTCCTCCAAAATATGTTTCATATAAACACCTTGTGGCAGAACTGAGAAGATCCTCAGTAACTGTCTAAACAGTAGACATTATACCTTGAACAACTAGGTAATCAGTTAATCAACTGATATAAAGAAATGTCATTAGATCAAGATGACATATTGAGTATAGGTAAGTATCTTATCTTCCACCTAAAACCTCATGGTTACAAAAAAGACATCTGTCCATCTTTCTCCATAAAGACATTGCCATACTAACATCCATATCTATGTACCTATATTGATAACTACCTGTATCTGCAATCTCTCTATGAACATATAAAGCATAACAGTGTAGAAAAACAAAAAATAAATAAAACATAGAAAGAAGAAATGCTGCAGAAAGAATAAAACAGACACTTAAATATATTTCTGCAGAGAAATCAAACTGAAGGAAACTGTACTCTAAAATACTTTTAGGAGAAATTTGTCACAGTGATAGCTTGTAGGAACTTAAAGACTAGAGTCAATTGATAATAATTTTCACTGGAAGACATAAAAAATAGGAATAAATAAATAGGAAGACATAATATATTCATGGATGAGTAAATATGATTTTTATAAAGATAAAATTTCTTTCAAAATTAATATAACAATGTAATGCAATCACAATAAAGTGGTAATAGGATTTTAAAACTAGAAGGTGACAAGTTGTTTTAAAGTTTGTCTGATGGATCAAATCCATAAGAGTATCTAAAAATATTCTGGAAAAGATAGCAAGGAGGCACTTGTCCTACTACATATCATAATTTAATAAACAAATATAGTAACTAAAACAGGGTAGGGTTAGACCAATATGTCAATGGAATAAACAATCCTTAAACAAACCTGGGTAAATATATGCTGCTGGTTTACAACAAAAGCAGTATTCTAAGTCAGCAGGGAAATGATGGTATTTGGATATTAGGCTAAGCTTTTGAGAGAAAGAATTGAACTGGAGCCCAACTTCACCCAAGACCTAGCTATCAACTCTAGATAGTATTAAAAGCTAGAAATCCTTCATACCTACATACATATATACACATACATACATATATATCACAATAATACAAAAGTTTTTTCATAATTTTTGTCTGTCAGACACCAGACAGTATTGATTGCCCTTAAATGATCATTTTTCTTGGTTGGCAGAATTCCAATTACTTGAGAATCAATAATATTATAATATTAAAATATGTTGCAAACAATGATCTCAAAAGGTTTGTATTTTATGCAAAAAGCCATGCATTGTTGTTATGCATACTACATGAAAAATAAAGCTAAAGTCTCTCTCTGTGTATGTTGGTAGATAGTACTCTAACAAAATAAAATTGTTATTGCTAGACTAGACTTTAAATGTTTGATTATATTGTTGGAAAAATTCTATAGAACAGAAACCTATAAATCAAATCACTTTCCTAATTCTCCATTTATAATTTCAGATGTGATTACTCCATTCATAAAAGCAATAGACATACTCTACCAAAACTTTGACTATTCAGTATTTGTCTTGGGAAATAGTCTGATGACATTAATGCATGGTGTTCATCTATTAAATTCTCTCACACATTGATAACACAAAATTCAATCAAATGGATTAAGTCCTTTGGTTTTTGTGCTTGTATTTTTAAAAGCAGACATTTATCAAGGTACAGTTCATGTCCAGCTTACTCAGACATCTTGGTGATTCGATCAGGATTGAATGGTTAATTAAATACTACATATTTAATTTCAACAATACTCATTAGTTGAATGAGACCTATCAAAAAATCTTTTCTGAGAGAACGTTAGTTAACAAAATGCTCAGATACCAGAAACCCAACAGAGGGTTAAATGAGAGGTGTAAGTTTGTAAAAATAATCAGTGGATACTTCTTTGATTTCTCTTCTTAATTTATATTCCCTTCATGATGTCATTAGATGACTAGATTAGACTTCCTTAGGCCAAGACTCTTTCATTTGACACGAGATTCAAGATCACTAATATTTTTACCAAAATATTAATTACAAGACATAAAAGAGGCACTCTTCTCTCTTTCAGTATTAAATGCAAATGTAACAAAAACTATTCTCACCTTTTCATAAAGCAGCCGAGATAAATTCTGTTGCTGCCTCTCCTGAAAACATTCATAAAGTTGGAGCAGTCTAGCACATAATACTTGTTCTTGATTGAAGAGAGGATGATGGCTGAATTGCAAACCCACAATGTTGAGATCTAATTGGTACATTTCCCTTTGGCCTTCCATTTTGTCCCTAAAAGAGCTTCCTATGTCAGATTTTACTGCCTTTTAAAGAAAAATGTGTGCATAATGTTAATTTGACTTTATTTCTTTTGAAAGTTACAAGTAATTTTTCAATTATATGAAAATTCAGGAGACACAGAAAGCATAAAGCAATAATTTAATTTTTGAAACTGATTATGGCCCTTAATTTCATAAAATATATTTCTATTACAGAATTTATTTTACTTTATTTTACTATAGCCTCTTAGTCATTTTGTTGCAAACTATTGTCCTTTACCTCACTCCTTTTTTTTTTGCAGTACTGGGGGTTGAACCCAGGGCCTCGCACCTGCATGCTTTGCAAGTGCTGGACCACTGAGCTGCACCCCCAGCCCTTTTTTTTTTTTTATTTAAACTTTTTTTGAGACAGGGCCTTGCTAAGTTATGCAGACTGCCTCTGGTCTCGAACTTGCGATCCTCCCGCCTCCGCCTCTGGAGCCGCTGGGATACATGCATGCACCATCATGCCTCGTTTACCTCACTACTTTTTATGGTGGCATTAGACTTTCAAGTTATAAAATGACCAAAAGTAAATGCCTATAGGAATACCATGACAAATGGTGTTACAACTTTTTGATCAAAAATTTGGCTACATGATGGTGTAATGGTCATAAAAGTTAAATGGTAGTGACTTATTAAAATGTAGTTTGTACATAAAGCCCATAGTGGTACACACACCTGCAATCCCAGCACTTGGGCGCCTGAGGCACAAGGATCAATGTGAGCTCAAGGCCAACCTGGTCTATACAGCAAGTTCCAGGCCAGCCTGGACTACACAGCAAGACTCTGTCTCAAAAAATCAAAAATTAATTGATTAATTAATTAATTAAGCATGTTTATAAGTGAAAATATTGGTGGTCATGTGGAAAATCCCCCTAAGGAACCTGGGCCCTCTAAGCAGATGGTACATTATAAGGAAACTATCTCTCTATGTATGTGAGAGATTGTCTCAATTTGGATACTAGATTGTTCCTGAATTAGTTGAAGTTTATAGACTTTAAATTATATGCAAAGTGACTCACCTTATGTTTTAGTCCACTATTTTGAATTTAAGCACATTTGTTTGAATATGCATGTGACTGGTTTTTAGTGATGTAATTTGAGAGGGCTGCTGAGTTGCTTAGCATGTGCAGCTTAAATCATGAATGCTTAGCCACTCCCAGTAAGAGCCATGGTTGTATCCACCTAAGAAGGATAGCACTAAGCCCTGTCTCTAGACCAATATGGTATAAAATGATATGGTGCTATGGTTCAAATATGGCTTATCCCTTTGAAACACATGTTGAAATTTAATTGCCATTATGAGATATTTAGAGGTGGGGCCAGGTGGGATTTTTTCTTTTTGAGTATTGGGGGGTTGAACCTAGGGCCCTGCACATGCTAAGGAAGAGCTCTACCACTAAGCTGCACCCCCAGCCTCCTTTTGTTTTTTTATTTTGAGACAGGGTCATGCTAATCTGCACAGATTGCCTCTGGCCTCAAACTCAAGATCATCCTGCCTCAGCCTTCCAAGTCACTGAGATTATAGATGTGCACCACAGCACCCAGCCACAGGTGGGGCTTACGTGATTAATGGGTTAGTATGTTATCTCTAGAGAATGCATCTACTATAAAAAGCAAGTTTGGCTAGGTCTCTTGTAGGCTCCCTAGCTCTTGCGGTGTGATCCTCTGCACCATCTTGGGACTCTGACAGCAAGAAGGTCATTACCAGATGGCACCCCTAAACCTTGGACCAGAACTGTGAGACAAAATAAACCCCTTCTCTTTATAACTGTCCCAGTCAGTGGTGGTGTTATTTGCAACAGAAAATGGATGAGGAGGCATACCCTCCAGTCTGTGTCATTGCTACTACACCTGTGTCGAACTGAAAAAAACTGCCATCCCACTCCAGACCTGGTGTGGCAGATTTAATACTCCTCAGCACTGTAGTCCACCTTCATCTCTGCTTTCCTACTCTTTCCTGAATAAGGAACCTTCTTTTCTCCCTCACTGGGTTTCAGGGAGGCAAGAGAAAAGCCAAAAGCTTGTTTTTGTTTAATCCATATCTATTACATAAGGGTCAACACAGAGTCCACCTAAGGGACTTAGTCAATTAGTGGTATACTGGTAAACTGGTCATCACTAAGAAAAAACATCATGGGAAAAATGATTTCAATTACATAACTAAATTACAAATGAATTTTTGGAAATTAAAGTTTTTAAATTAGAAATACCTGTCTTGCTAAGCAAATTCAGCACTAGGTGAGTAAGTGCATTGCCTACTTTGGGTTTCTATCATGGTGATGTAAGTCTTTGCCTTTGGTCCTATCTTCTTCAGTACCTACTGACCTGACTGTGGTGCTCGGAAGCTAGAGGAGAGGAACTGAGATGGTGAAATTTCTAACAACAATCAAAGGAAGGGAGTTTAGACTGGAGAACAAAAGCTAACAGTGGAAATGACTGTGGGTTTCAAATATTTGAAGAGCTGTCATGTATGTGAAATACTTTATGAGTTCTCTATGGCCAACCAAGGTTAAATAAGTAGAAGTGATTGGGAAGCAGATTTTAACTCAACAACAGAAAACAATAAACAATTAGAACTGTGCAATACTAGATTGAATTCTCTTGGGAGGCAGTAAGAGCCCTGACATACTGGTTATAAGCAGTAGTTGACTAAGGGGCTAAGTAGGCTTATAGAACCATGTAAATGTGTTATGCCAAAAAAGACAAAGATATGGGCGACAATGAATCAAAAGCAAGAAAAAGGCACAAAACATCCAAACTTTAATGAAATATCATTTATGTACACCAAGGTGGCTATGATTTAAAATGACAAATAATATCAAGTGTTAGCAAGACTATAAAAGCTGGAACTCACACACTTTTAGTTTGTATATAATTTCCTACAACCACTTTTAGAAAACTGTTTGGCATTTATATAGTAAAACTGAAAACATACATATATACAACCAGTATTTCTACTCTGAGATATTTACCCAACAGAAAAAAACATATATATATTAGAACAGTGCAGAAATTTCATAGCAGTGTTATCACTAATGGCCAATAAATGGATGCACTTTGTATCTGTCAATAGCAGAATGGATGAATAAATAAATAAATGTGTTTTTCATACAGTAGAGTTCTACAGAGAAAAAATAAGCAAACTATTGCTGCATATGACAACACAGAAGTAGCTATTGTGATTCCACTTTTGTAAAATAGGCAAAACTAACAGACAAGGGTAATCTACAGTTGTAAAAGTTATAATAGTGTTGAACTTGAATACCATTAATTCATTCCTGGTTTTTACAAAATTAGGATTATATATAATTTTGTGTTCTGCTTTGTTTCACTTTACACTTTGAGCATTTCTCCAAGTTAAGTATAACTCAAAAACGTAATCTTGAAAGGGATACTTAATGTCTCATCATACTTTAGCCATTATATTTAATAGCTTAGTATCTTTAGAGGATAAAATAAAACCACAAAACATAAGTTATAACTGATATTACAAGAATTCCAACCATAATTATAAATAAACTGTTGTCAGTTACCTTCCGGTATATGGTCTTCAATGCTGGATTTAAAGATTCCTTGTTTAGTCTGAAGTTCCAAGAGCGTCTGGTAGGTGAAGGTAATGACATTATCTCTCCACTTTCTTCAAACCAACACTTTCCCTATCAAAAAGATTTACAAAATATAGTAGTTGAATATTTCACCGAAGACAAATATCATACACTATCCATCACTGGTTTAACTTGCTAACTAGCACACTTACCTCTTCTAGTTTAAGCAGGCGATTTTCCATTTTGTTGCAGATCTTTTTATATATTTCTGGCTTTCTCTGAATATAGAATCCTTCATCTTCTAAAATGCGTGGCATCATGCCTTTTGGTAGTTTATGCTGGTTGGGCACTTAATAACAAAACTTAGATATTATTTTAAAGTCCCAAACAGAAGAACAAAAATAGAAGAGTTACTATGATTTTAAGTCAATACTTTTTATTTGTCTAGTACATAAGCTATTCTCCTATAATATGATTCTTTAATGAACTGAGGATTTTACTGGAAAAAAATATTACCTGGAGAACTACTTGGCACAAAGATATTCTCCTGTTGTTTTCTGATTTGTTCTTGATCATCTTCATATGCAGCAGCTTTTACTTCAAGTAAATCTGTAAAAAGCGCTTCTTCCATAAAATCTTCATCTCGGCCTTCAGCAACATTTTGTAAATTATCACCAAGCGAAAAGTGTTTGGAGTAACTATCATTTACTGATCTCTGCTGAATGTCAAAAAGATAAATGAGTCTACATGCTTGTCCCCAATGATTAATGTGCAAATAAGTGAAATGTCCTGGAACCTTACTGTGATCTGTCTTTTTGATCTACCTCACCCAGATCAAGTGCTAGCTGAAATTATAATATATATTTTAATAAAATTTCACTGAACATAGAGGAACTCATTTAAGGCTTAGTGTGGGCAGGCATGGTGGTGCACACCTGTAATCCCAGAGTCTCAGGAGGAAGAGGCAGAAGGATTGTGAGTTAGAGGCCAGAGGCAGACTATGTAATTTAGTAAGACCTTGTCTCAAGATAAAGAAAAAAAATATGGCATAGTATTATACAATATGATTTTTTGCAATTCTCTCATGAAAGACTGCTGAAATGAACTATAATTTAAGTCCTTCCTGCTGCATGGAAAAAGTTCGGATACTGGACTATGATTTTCAACTATGAGAACTCACAGGATAAGACAAGTGGAGAAACATCAGGCTATGTAGCCTTAAAACCTCTGCCCCTTTTGTTTTTACCAGTAGGAAAGCAGTACTACCTAAAGTGATGTGGAACAGACATTCTGTTTTCTAGAAAATATTTAAGAAAAAGAAAGAAAAAATAAAGATTCAACACAGAAATCTACAGCAGAAAGATTACAGTGAAATTCTGAAATAGGTTTGTAAAAGTTGTAAATAATCTGAACATAGGTATGAAAATAGATACATTTAAATATTGATATATATCTTTATATCATGATCATAAAAATGACTCTGGACAAAAAATCATCAAATTGTTTTGAATATTACTTATTTCATTTAAAATCAAAATACGGACTTCTAGTACAAGATGGCAGATTAGATGAAACCTCTATGTGACACGGTGAAACAAAGGAGTCAGGATAGGAAAGAACAGACTCTATTCCAAAAAAGGAAAACTGGAAAAGCACAGAAATCACAAAGGAGATTATGAAATAGTCTCAGACTGCAGGGGAAAGAAGGGTTGCGCAATGAGAGGGAGTGAGCAGGGCATGTCTCCAGCTGTGGCTTTCTGGTGGAGGAAGAAAACCAGAGGCCTCATCTAAAAGGTAAGCCAGACAATCTTGGAAAGCAGACTGGCACTCACACAGGACAAGCCCGAAGTCCTTGAAGCCCCTGGATTTGGAGAGAAAGTGGCTCTTCCTGACAGGTGTTGGGGAGGGGGACAAGCATTGCAAAAGAGATCCATTTTGCTACACTCCATAGCTTAGAGGGCTATGACCAGGTGCCATCTTGAGAAGGAACCTATTGTTTAAGACTGAGCTAATTCCAGGCCTAAAGACAAGGAAAAATCATGGGTCAGGGAGCCTGAGGGCAACTTGCCCACAACCCCAAGATGGGACACAGCTGCAGTAGGCAATTACAGAGAAGGGGGAGGTAGGACACCAACATTCTGAGAAGTTCAAGCAGCAGAAGGCTTGAGCAAGATGGACAGTAGTCCGCCTACCCCCATGGGGAGAGGAGATGACCCTATCTCCTGAGGGAAACTTTGTAAACTGGCAATCCTAAACTGAGGTCAAGTAAGAGACTGCAACTTTAACTGACCACTACCTCCACCTAATAGACTCCCATATTAGAAGACACAGAAAGAAGCCACTCTAGTACTTTATGTTTTGTTTTTCTCCTGTGCTGGAAAATGAATCCAGGGCTTTGCATTGGGAAAGTGATCTATAACTGTGCTGTACCCTCAGCCCTTTTCTTATTTTTGAGACAAGATCTCACTGAGTTGTACAGGCTGCCTTTGGCCTGGGGATCGAGATTCTCCTGCCTCAGCCTCCTGAGTTGCTTGGATTACAGGTATGCACCATGCATCTCTCTATTTTTTTCTTTTTCTTTTTGTTGTCTTTCTTTTCTATTTATTTATTATTTTTGTTTTTAACTTTATTTCTCTCATTTCCTTTTTCCAATGTAATTTTTATAGTTTCTCTTTTTTATATTTTGCCCGTGTATCTTTTTTTTATTTTACTACATTTTAGTATCGTTTTACTTTATCTTATCTTTTTAAAAAAGTAAATCTCTCAGGTTTTTTGTTTTTCATCTCTCCTATTATTGTTGTTAGGTGCCGTTGAGTCATTATCCGACTCATAACGACCCTCTGTACAACAGGGGAAACACTATTGTCAGTGCTTCTCTGCTGCTCATAGGGTTTTCAATGGCAGATTGATTTTTGGGAGGGGGTTGCCAGGTCCTTCTCCCAAGCCTACAGTTTCTGGTGTTCCCAGGCAGTCTCCCATCTAGGTACTAACCAGGCCTGACCCTGCTTAGCTTCCGAGATCTGACGGGATCGGATGCCACAGGGCTATGGCTGCAGGCCCTCTCTCCTATTAGGTTGATCTAATTTTGTTTACATATTTTTCCTTTATTGTGCAATCAGAATTTTTTTTAGCTTTTGTTCTTTTCTCTCCTTCTTCCTAACATTCTTTTCCTTCTTTGTACTTTCTTTTATTTGCTGCTTCTTTCTTTCTCCCCTTTCTCTGCCCCTCTTTTATTTCAGGTAACTATTATTTTTATTTTCACCCTAAATAACTTATAACTTCATAACTTACTCTTTTCTTGTCACCATTCTGGTTCTATGGGTATTGCTGATATAGTTGTTGGCTTTAATTGATCATAAGCACATTTCTATATCAGGCTTGCTTGGATTTTGTACCAATTACAGTGGTTTGTCTTCCCCTCTCAATGTGGTACTAGGGATTGAGCTCCCAAGAGAAAGCTATTCACTAAGAAGATCCCCAAATAAAAGTAGAAGAGATATCCACCCCAACAAATGCACAAATCACAAGACAGAAACACAAGAAATATGAAAAAGCAAAGTAACACATCTCCAAAAGACCATAATACTTCATCTACTGAATTCAAAGATACTGGTATAGTTGAAATTTCAGCCAAAGAGTTCAAAAGTATACTTGTAAAAATGATCAATGACTTCAAAGAGGATACAAACAAGTAGATGAATGAAGAAAGGAAATCAATTCAAAACCTAGATAAGAAAGTCTCCAATGTAGAAGAAAAAGCCAAATGGATGAGAAATTTAGCGAGGAAATTGACATTTTGAAATTCAAAAAATCAAACAAAAAACACAGTTGGAAGTATCACCAATAGACTAGATCAAACAGAAGGAAGAATATCAGAAATGGAAGACAAGGTTAAGGAAAGACTACATTCAGATATCAATAAAGAAAAAAAAAAAAAGGAACTTGACCACACTTCCAAGAACTCCAGGACATGATGAAGAGAAAAAAAAAGTCTAAGAATCCAGAGCATAGAAGAAGGAACTGAGATAAAAACTAAAGGCATAGAAAACCTATTCAATGAAATTATAGCATAAAATTCCCCAAATTTGGGAAAAGAAATGAACATCCAGCTACAAGAGACATATAGAATCCCAAATAGACATGATCAGAGAATAATATCTCCATGACATATTATAGTTAAAAATCCAAGACTACAGAATAAAGAAACAATTTTTAAAGCTACAAGAGAGAAACATCAACTCATTTATAGAGGCAACCCCTCAGAATAACATCAGACCTCTCAGCACAAACCCTAAAATCCAAGAAAGCACAGAATGATATATTTTAAAAGCACTGAAAGTACACAATTGCCAACAAAGATTATTATGTCTAGCCAAGTTATCATTTAAGATCAATGGAAAAATAAAGACTTTCCAAGATAAGCACATACTAAAGCAATTCATGACCATCAAGACTGTACTACAAAAAATTCTTAAAGGAATCTTACACATTGAAGGAAGAAAGGGAGTCTCAATCACGAGAGTACAGGAAAGAATAAATTTCATGAGAGATAGAGATAAAATAATGAGAACTAGGAAAGAGTCATGTCTAACTCAAAAGCCTAGCAAACCCAGAATATAAAAGAGAAAGAAAAGAACAAATAGTATGTGAACCAACCAGGAAAACACTCAACACAATTAAGGGAACTGGCAACCCCCATCAATATAACCCTAAATATAAATGATCATAACTCTCCAATTAAAAGACATAGACTAGCTGATTGGATTAAAAAGTAAGATCTAACAATTTGTTTTTGGCAAGAAACACATCTCACTGACAAGGACAGACACAGACTGAAAAAGAAAGGATGGAAATCAGTATAACAAAACAAAAGCTAAAAACAAAACAAAACAAATAGTAGCAGCCATTCTTATATCACATGAAGTAGACCTCAAGCTAAACTTGATCAGAAGAAATAAAGAAGGTCATTACATATTAATGAAGAGAACAATCCATCAAGAGGATTGTTGTTAGGTGCCATCGAGTTGGTATCCCACTCATGGAGACCCTATGTACAACAAATGAAACACTATTGTCATGCTTCTCTGCTACTCATAGTGTTTTTAATGGCTGATTGTTTTTTGGGAGTGGGTTGCTGGGTCCTTCTCCCAAGCCTACAGCACCTGGTATTCCCAGGCTGTCTCCCATCCAAGTACTAACCAGGTCTGACCCTGCTTAGCTTCCAAGATCTGACGGGATCAGATGCCACAGTGGTACAGCTGCAGGCTCAAAAAGATGTATAACAATTGTAATTATATTTGCACTAAATGCCAGTGCACCCAATTTCATAAAACAAACACTGGACATAAAGGGACAGATAGGTCCAGATACAATAATAGTGGATAGCTACAATACCTCACTCTCATCAATAGATAGAATATCCAGACAAAAAAACCAACAAAGAAACTTCAGAGTTAAACAGCACAATAGATCAAATGGACTAAATAGACACCTACAGAATATTCCATCCAAAAGCAAGAGAATACACATTCTTCTCAGCAGCCCATGGAACTTTCTCTAAAACAGATTATACTGTAGGCCATAAATCAAGTCTTCACAAATACAGAAAACCTGAAAGAATTTTTTGTACCATAATGAAATAAAAGTAGAAATTAACAGCAAGAGAAACTCAGAAACTATACAAATATATGGAGATTGAACAATACACCCTTAAAATAATCAGTGGGTCCTTGAAGAAATCAGGGAGGAAATTTAAAAATTCCTAGAATCAAATAAAAATGAAAATACAACCTGCCATAACCATTGGGATACAGCAAAGGCAGTTCTAAGAGGGAAGTTTATAGCTATGAGTGACTGCATTAAAAATTCAGGGAGGATTCAAATAAAAAACTTAATGATGCACCTCAAGGCTTTAGAAAAATAAGGATAAGCAAGACCCAACATCAGGAGACAGAAAGAAATAATAAAGATCAGGGCAGAAATTAATGAAATGGAGACTAAAGGAGCAATACAAAGAATTGATGAAATGAAGAATGGAGGCTCTGAAAAGATAAACAAGATCAACAAACTATTAGCCAAACTAACCGAAAGAAAGAGAGAGAAAACTCAAATTAATAAAATTAGAGATGAAAAGTGGACATTACAACAGATAACAATGAAATCCACAGAATCATTAGGGAATAGTTTGAAAATTTATACTCCAAAACATGGAAATCTAGATAAAGTGGATAAATTCCTGGACATATATGACTTACCAAAATTAAATCAAGAGGGTATAAACAACTTAAACAAATATATAATGAGCAGGAAGATTGAAGCAGTAATAATCTTCCAACAAAGAAAAATCCAAGACTGGATGGACTCACTGCCAAATTCTACAAGATTTTTAAAGAAGAATTAACACCAATGCTCCTCAAACTATTCCATGAAATACAAAAAGAAGAAACACTATTAAACTCATTCTATGAAGCCAGTTGGAGCTTGGATTTAGCTCAGTTGGTAGAGTGCCACTCTGCAGTCTGTGAGTTCCTGGGTTCAATTCCCAGCACCACAAAAATGGGAGAAGGATGTGGCAATCTACTCCCAAGATAATCCTGAAATAATCAGCCACTGAAAACCCTATGATGGTCACTGTGAGTCGGACATGACTCAACAGCACCTCACAACAACAACAACAACATGAAAACAGTATTACCCCATACCAAAACCAGATAAGGACACAACAAAAAAGAAAGCTATAGACCAATTTCCCTGATGAACGACTGCAACAGCATCATTAAAAATATACACTATGATCAAGTTAGCCTCATTCCAGGGATGCAAGGGTAGTTCACCATATGCAAGTCAATGTAAATGTAATACAGCACATAAACAGACTCATAGACAGAAATCACATGATCATCTCAATAGATGCAGAAAAGGCCTTTGTTAAACTTCAACTTCCCTTCATGATAAAAACCCTAAAGAAGGCCAGTCACAGTGGTGTATGAATGTAATTCCAGCAACTTGGGAGGTAGAGACAGGAGGATGGCAAGTTCAAGGCTAGCCTGGGTAAATTCGAGAAACCCTATCTCAAGACAAAAAATTTAAAAACAGACAGGGGTGCAGCTCAGAGGTAGAGCACTTGCAACCCCCCAATATTGCCAGAAAAAAAGGCCTGAAGAAACTAGGAATAGAAGGAACATACCTCAACATAGTAAAGGAAATATACGAAAAACCTACAGCAAACATCATACTAAATGGAGAAAAACTGAAAGCATTTCCTCTAAAATCAGGAACAAAACAAAGGTATCTACTCTCTCCACTGTTACTCAGTATAGTAACTGAACTCAGCCAGAGCAATAAGGCAAGGGAAAGAAATAAAAGGGATGAAAACAAGAAAGCAAGAAGTCAAATAATCCCTATTTGCACTGATATGATCCTATACTTAAAAGACCTAAAAATTCCATCAGAAAACTCTTAGAGCTGATAAAAACTTCCAGAAAAGTAGCAGGATACAAAATAAATATGCAAAAATCAGTAGCTTTTGTATAGACTAATAACAACCAGGCTAAGAAAAAGAATCAGGAAAACAATCTCTTTCACAATAGCTTCAAAAAGAACAAAATACATAGGAATAAATCTAACCAAGGAGTGAAAGATCTCTATAATGAAAATTTTAAAACAATGAAGAAAGAAATTGAAGAAGACACTAGAAGATGGAAAGACCTCACATGCTCATGGTTTAGAAGAATTAATATTGTAAAAATGGCTCTATTACCAAAAGAAATCTACAGAGTCAATACAATCTCCATCAAAATTCTAAATAAAATTCTTCACAGAAATGGAAAAACAATCCTAAAATCCACACAGAGCCTGCAGCCACAGCCCTGTAGCATCCAATCCTGTCAGATCTCGGAAGCTAAGCAGGGTCGGGCCTGGTTAGTGCCTGGACGGGACACTGCTTGGGAACACCAGGTGCTGTAGGCTTGGGAGACAGACCCAGCAACCCACTCCCAAAAATCAATCCACCATAGAAACCTATGAACAGCAGAGAGGCATTGACAGTAATGTTTTCCCTGTTGTACGTAGGGTCGCTGAGTCAGATACCGACTTGAAGGTACCTAATAACAACAACAATATCCACATGGAAGCATAAGAGACCCCAAATTGCCAAAGCAGTCTTGAGCAGCAACAGCAATGCAGGAGGTATCACAATACTTGATTTCAAATTATACTACAGAGCTATAGTAACAAAAACAACATGGTACTGGCACAAAAAGAGACATGTTAAACAATGGAATAGAATAGAAGATCCATAAATAAACCTATGCAGCTATGACCACCTGATGTTGGACAAAAGTGCCAAAAATATAAGTTGGCCAAAAGACATCCTCTTCAATAAATGGTGCTAGAACAGGATATCCTCATGTAGAAGACTGAAAGTACATCCCTCTCTCTTACCCTGCACAAAAATCAGTTCAAAATAGATCAAAGACCTTAATGTAAAACCTGAAACTTTGAAACTGCTAGAGGAAAACATAGGGAAAACTCTTCAAGACATAGGCATACACAAGGACTTTCTGAACAGGAGCCCAATAGCACAAAAAGCAACAAGGATTGACAAATGAGATGGCATGAAATTAAAAAGCTTTTGCACAACAAAGCAAACAATTATCAGAGTGAAGAGACAGCCCACAAAATGAGATAAAATCTTTGCCAGCTACAGGTCAGACAGGGTATTAATATCTAGAACACATAAATAGCTCAAAAATTAAACACCAAAAACCTAAATATCCAATCAAAACTGGATAAGTAAATTGAACAGGAAGTTCTCAAAAGAAGAAATACAAATGGCCACTAAGCATATGAAAAAATATTCAACATCCTTAATCATCAGGGAAATTTACTGAGATACCATCTTACCCCAGTCAGAAATGCTAGCATCAACAAAACAAACAACAAATTTTGGTGAGGATGCAGCAAAAAAGGAACCCTAGTACACTGCCAATGGAAATGCAGGTTGGTGCAGCCACTGTGGAAATCAGTATGGAGGTTCCTCAAAAAGCTAAAATTAGAACTATCATATGACCCAACTATACCACTCCTGGGTATATATATGAATGAATATAAGTCAACATGCCATAGAGATACCTGCTTATCCATGTTTACTGCAGTACTATTCATGATAGCCAAGATATGGAATCAAGCTAGGTGACCATCAACAGGTGAATGGATAAGGAAAATGTGGTCATATATACCACGGAGCTTTTATTCAGCCATAAAGAAGAGTGAAATTATGGCATTTGCTGGAAAATGGATGGAACCAGAGATAATCACTTTAAGTGAAAGAAGCTAGACCTTGAAAGACAAATATGACATTTTCTCTAATATGTGGATACTATATTTCAATATGCAGCAGCTGCAGTTCTAGCTGCAGCCATAGCCCTGTGGCATCCAATCCTGTCAGAATCTCGGAAGCTAAGCAGGGTCAGGTCAGGTTAGTACTTGGATGGAAGACTGCCTGGGAACACCAGGTGCTATAGGCTTGGGAGACGGCCCCAGTAACCCACTCCCAAAAATCAACCCACCATTGAAAACCCTATGAATAGCAGAGAAGCACTGACAATAGTGTTTTGCCTGTTGTACATAGGGTTGCTATGAGTTGGATACCGACTCGACCTCACCTAACAACAACAACAATATATTTCAATATATGTTCAATATTTTAATATATAGGTCATGAAAGTAGAAGGGGACTATGTAAGAGGAGAAAAGGGATTAAAGAGTGGGAAGGGTGATAGGAAAAGGTAAGGAGGGAAATGAAGAGAAATATCATGTTTTGCTCTCAAAGGCAAAATCTGGACTTTTATACACACAAACAAGGTATTTAAGCAGAAGAGGGGCCACTGGTGGAGAGGATGAGGATCATGATAGGGAGGGTAATAAAAGGGTAATGTGGGAGGTGAACATGAGCAATGTATAATGATGTGGATATATGAAATGTCATGAAACTCATTAAGTTGTACACTATAAAATTACTACAATAAGTGAAAAAACTATATATTTAAAAAAATAGAACATGTATGAGTCATGTAAATAAGTCATGTAAATAAAAAAATCCTTCAATTCTCAAAAATATGTTTGGTGTAAATAATAATATAAAAATAATCACAGAATTTATCTGAATAGAGAATCTTATATGGCCTTGATCAACTCTGACAAAATATAAAAGGTAACATTGTGAACTCCAGCCAAGTTCATATCTCAAGTTATTCTGTCACCATTCCTTCCTTCCTATCCCTTTCATATAATCAAGAAAATACCTCATATCCAAAAATCTTTATGGTATCTTCTTCAGAATCCTAACAAGGTATGACAGCAACATCTAGAAGCAAAATTTGGGGAAACTCCACATAGGCAACCTCTTTGAAGATTCCAATCATAGATTAATAGGGGTCCCTTGCTCCAGCTGATGCTCCCATACCAAGCTTCCTCTATAGCACCACAGATATGGCCCAGGGCTTTCAACTTGTCCTCACAGCTAAGGTCTTTCCTAATGGCCAGGTACGCTAGGTTCTCAGTTTGGACCTCTGCCTCTTATTTATGATGCTGTGACCATCCTTTATGAGCCCCACCCAATCTAACTCTATTTTTAGCCTGAGACAAGCTATGATCTTGACCAGTACAAGTACTACCTGCCCAACTCTTTTTCACCTACTCCAAGTCCAGCTTCTATCCTAGATTATTACTCTCTTGGTCTTCACTACACAGGTCACAGCAAGGCCCTGTCATTATGTGACAGGGAGTGTGAGCTCATAAGATATAAGTGCATATGGGCAGAACCATTGGAAAGCATCTTTGGACCTCAATCTGGGTTGCCTAGATATTTGGGACCAGGGCTCTGCTTCCTTGCAGCAGGAGGAGGTCACACTCAAACTCAGCCTCCTATAAAGTAGGAGATTTCTCCTCTGTGTGATGGGGATAGTAGTTTCCCATAGGCCTCAGTCTCCAGATACAGGCAGATAGCTTCTCCAGACAACTCTAACCAGCTCACATCTAACCTGGACTTCCATAAGCCCAAGTAGCCCATGTGCCCCATCCATGACCCTATGGGCCCTATTTCTTTCACCATTATCCAATGAGAGGGAGAAGTGGCCATGATCATAGTATGTGGCCCTGGCAATACTCTACTGGGGAGGACCATCAGGGACAAGATTTCCTCTTATTTTACAAGAAAAGCCTATTCCTTAACCTATATCTCGGTATGCTGGAAGGCCATGTAACTTGGCATTTGAGATCATGGTCGTGTTTGGTAAATATTTTTTGATATTCATTCAAATATTCATTGATTACTTAGTACATTCCTGGAAGAAAATAAACAAATAGACAAAGAAATATATGTCAGGGGATGCTAAGAGTTATGAATAAAAATAAAGCAGAATAAGGGGATAGAGAATTTTGGGCTGGGTAGATCAGGGGCTACTCTGTAGACTGGAGTGTCAGATAGAGTATCCTTAAATAATAATGTGTTATTTGAACACAGACCCAAAGACAGTAAGGGATACAGCATGAGGATAAGAGAAGAGCTTTCTAGACAGATAAATAGGTTTAAAGACCTGAAAGCAAGAGCATCCTGTGAGGGAGGAATAGAAGAGAGACAGTGTTGCTGGAGTTAGACAAGAGAGGAGCAAAATGGAAAAAATAAACTCAGAGAGTTACTAAGGGGCCAGGTCATATACATCTTGCACAGTCTTGTAGGACTTTAGTTTTTATTTTAAGTGAGATGGGAGATCATTAGAAGCTGTACACAAAAGAATGTTCTGCCTCAAATTTTAAGAGGATTACTCTGACTACTGGATGGCATGGGCAATTGGCAATTAAGGCAGTGATGAAAAGAGACGGAGACTATGGCAATGATCCAGAAAAACTTGTAGTGGCTTAAACTAGACTGGCACCTAGCAAAAGTAGCAAAAGGTGGGTCAGATGATGGAATACTTTGAATGCAGAGACAATCAGATTTGTGATGAACTGGATACAAAGCATATGAGTAAAAGAGGACCCAAGGATGACACTAAAGTTTGGCAGGGCAATTGAGAAAAATAAAATTGCATTTACTACTGTTATCTGTTTATATAAAAGTCTATATATGCATGTATGGGCATTAGCACAGAGAAAGATATGAAAAAAATGGTAATAGTGATTTTCTCAGGGCAATGGGATTTCAGATTATTTAAATTTTCTTCCTCATGGTTTTACACATTAGGTTTTTATGAACGTGTATTTTATTTGTTCAAAATTTTAAAAGATAGTTTTTCGTTATGGAAAAAACAAAAAAGGAATGAAAGGACGGGAGCAGAATGTGAAGGAAGGGAACGAAAGGGACTGGGAAGTAAGCAAGAAGGCAGATGGAGACCAAAGGGACTTGGAAGGAGGACCTGAGGAATTTGGAAATGACTGAGTGGTGTCAGATGTTAGGCGGCAGTGAGGTGAACAGGTGGTTCTGGGTGGCAGGGGCCTTGAGAAAAGTGTGGAAAGGTTTGAAGGTACAAAGGAGTTGGAGAAAGTTATAGAACAGGAATAAACACACAGGGAGGCTAGTGAGACTGACAAGTCAGGAGGAGCTGGGGAAAGGGGAGAAAGGGCAAGCCCAGAGTCAGAGAGGGACCCAGAGGAACCCACGGAAACCAGAAGGGTCTAGGGCTGGCCTTGTGGGGATGAAGACTGGGGAAAGCGAGAGTAGTGATGGAGATCACAGAAAATGATGTGGGGCACTTGGAAAAAAGGACAGGAACATCAAAAGAATAAACAGAGCTTTCAGAGCTGACACCTCCCACTGCCCAACTCTCTGCTCAACCCTCTCACCTCAGTTTCTTCATCTACAGAAGAGGAGCAATAATGCCAGTCTCACAGTTTTATGAGAATTAAATGACACTATTCACTTTTAAGGGCTGGGATTTAGCTCAGTTGGTAGAGCGTCACTCTGCAGTCTCTGAGGTCCCAAGTTCAATTCCCAGCACTGCAAAAATGGGAGAAGGATGTGGCAATCTACACCTGAGGCAATCCTAAAACAATCAGCCATTGAAAACCCTATGAGAGTTGCTATGAGTTGGACACGTCTTGATGACACCTAACAACAATATTCACTATAAAAACTTAGTATATCATAGAGCATCCAGTAAGTGCTCAATAAATGTTAGATATTATTATAAGAAATAGCTTCTCAATTCAAAGTGAAATGGAAGGTGCAGAGCTGGGTATAACAGCACATGCCTATGATCCCAGTGGCTCAACTCAGGAGGGTGATGCAGGAGAATTACGAGTTCAAGGCCATAGGTAGCCTGCACAACTTAGCGAGACTGACTCAAAAAGTAAAAAGGAGGCTAGGAGTGCAACTCAGTGGTAGAGTGGTTGCCTAGTATGTCCAAGGCCCTGAGTTTGAACCCCAGTACATATAAAAAAGAAGAAGCCATGCATCTGTAATCCCAGCAACAGGGTGGGACGGCTGAGGCAGGATGATCACAAGTTCAAGACCAGAGGCAGTCCATGCCAGGAAGCGAGACCTCGTCTCTAAATGAAAAATAAAAAAGGGGAGTGGGGATGCAGGCTAATGACACAGCACTTGCCTAGCATGTGTGAAGTTCTGGGTTCAACACCTCAATAATAAAGGAAGAAAGAAAGAAGAAAGAAAAAGAAGGAAGAAAAGAACAGAAAAGAGAAAAGAAAGAAGGTACAAATAATAAAAGTTTCATCTTCCACCCAAGTATGTCATTCTATGCCTTAAATAAAGAGCTGTTTATTGAGAGAGTAAGGATGTGGGAAGGAAAATAAATCCAACCTGCTCAGAAGACTGGCCCAAAGCTGAGCCTTCTCCACCATTCAGGATGAAAAATGAAAGACCTTCATCCAACAAGACTTCAGCCTGTGGGGTTGAACAATGCAAAGCAGTATTTAGTGTTGCAATGAATACTTTTTCTGCTTGTAAGTGAGGCAATACTTTTGTGTAATATCATAAAGAGTAACTGTTTAACTTATTAATAAACAGCAGGGCCAAGTTATTTTTATCAGGTGATTTTGGCTTTTATCAGGTTATATTTATCTTTGGTTCATGAGGGTGTGTGTGTGTGTGTGTGTGTGTGTGTGTGTGTGTGTGAGAGAGAGAGAGAGAGAGAGAGAGAGAGAGAGCGTGTGTGTGTGTGTGTGTCTTCATTCTGATAACCACAATAAAAATCAGAATAAAGTAGAGCCAAAACGTCCATCTTCCCAAATTATATTTCCTCACTCTACTCTAAGAGGATTACTTCACTGTTTGAATAGTATGCTGCCACAGATCAAAATTTTTTCCCTCCCTATTTCAAGTGTTCTCATGTACACATGTGCTCATATGCACACACAAGAACCACCTCGGTTCACAATCTTTGGGGGCATATTCTTAGTTACAAACTTGCTGATAAATAAATCCTCATTTTTCTAGGCTGTAAAGTCTCAATCTTTGAAATGTAAGGCATATCACTTCTTTTTCATACACATATATTAAAATGAATTGTTTAAAGAGAAGTTTAGAAAGGCATCAATTCTATAATAAAAAGTAAAAATCACAGTTACTAGGAATGGATGAGTTGCAAAATATGTAAAATACAGTTTTTATCTTGTATCAACTTAAAAGTTATTCACTTTGCATTGATGTTGCATATATGAATTGTCATATGTATTTTTACTGCCCATCATCTCTGCTCATCTCAAAACCACTTGCTAAAATCACTTACTTCCTGAGCAGCTATCCCTGTCTAGTACTTGGTATGGAGATTCTTAGAAGCCAATTTCTCTTCTTATCTCTTTTCTTGATACTTAATGGTTCAACCTTGGTAAAATTTTTATTATTCATAGTTTTCACTATTCATAGTTAAATCCTATTTAGGCATGCTTTTATTCATATGTTAAATGAGCAACATATAATATATAAACATTTTTTGTCTGCTTTTATTTTTAAATTTAATTAAAATATTTTTTACAAAGCACCTGTGGGGGCACTGTGGCGAAGACAGAGATGAGTTAAAAAAGAAAAAAAAAAAAAACCAACAAACAAAAAAATCCAATATCAATCCTCACATTTTAAAATGTATAAAGTAGTCTATGTGCTTGTGGCAATACTATCTTTTCTCCCATCTCTGTAACAGAACCTACTTTTAGCTGGATACCTAGATACTTTTCCCATTTTCCCTTACTAAAAGTGGTTATGTGCAATTTGAATGTCCTATTCTGTAAAAGATCAACAAGAGCACATGATGAAGATGACACAATTCTCCCTCAGCCTGGATAGCTTAGCTGTTGGAGAGATGTAAATGTCTTTAATGCCAACATTTTACTTTAAATCTTTTTGTTACAGATATTTAGCCTGTACTCTAAATAACAGAGTTCCCAAAAAATCTGAGATGTTTTGTCTTTTCAACTTTCAAATCTGAACTTCGAACCAGATATGTAAGTGGGGATCATCCCCAATAATGTTGGAATAATTAACTGGCAGGCCAGGAGGCTGAGGGGGCCCTAGGGCCCTGAGTTCCTATGTAAGCAAACTGAAACACAAGTCAGTGTGATGGGTCACAGGGTGAGAAAATGAAACTGAAGTTTTAATGAGAAACTGCCAACTAACCTTTCACTGAGGACTTTAAGGCTACTGCCCCACTTTAACCAATCAAATGTCTTCTTTACCTTGCTTCTGCATGCATTTTATAAAAGTTTTCCCCTTGTGCTCTTTTGGTGGAGCTCTAACCGTCTGGGTCTGGAGCTCCCTGATTCATGAATTGCTGTCTACTCAAATAAATACTTTAAAAACTAATGTGCTTAAGTTCATTTTAAAATAATAGTTTATTATAATTTCTTAGGATAAAAAACTCATGCTAAGTAGGAGTAGGGAGTGAATGCAAATGGGGACAAGAATCATAAATGGCCTAAATGAATGGCCTAAAAATGGATTGTGGTGTTATTTACATAATTCTATAGATTAATTAAAAGTCATTGAATCATATGCTTAAAGTGGGTGAATTTTTTCTGTATAAGGTATACTTCCATAAAGCTGTTAAAAACATTTTTTAAAAAGTTATTCACCTTAGACCATTGATTTATCTTACTATCAATAAGCAGCTGAGTTGAAGATCTTTCACTTTGGTTAATCTGAAACACAACATAAATAAATTTTTATAAAAAAGCATTATTGAGCTCATAATTCTGCCCAAAATGAATAAAAATCAAGACTTTTCAGTGCTTTTCTTTTTAAAAGAAAACACAAACACACATTTCCCTGAAGTGTCATATATAATTACTATGACAAAATGATTTAACTTTTTTTGTTTAGGTTTGACATCAAAGAGTTGCTATGAGACAAAAGGAATAAAGAACAAGCAAGAACTTGGAAGCTTTTTGGGATCTAGAAGCCATATTAAGAATGAACTTTAGCTCTTTCTTGACAAAAAAGGTTTATTATGCTACATGTTTCATTTAAAACAGTAAATTTGAAAGCAAAAAAAATATGTCTAAAAAGCATTACCTTTGCATTTTTTAGTTTTTCTCTTACTTTGCCTCTCGGCATCTCTGTTATGTTTTGATTTTCTTCTCCATCTATATCAGGAAACCAACATAACATAGAGTGAACAACACTTTATTATAATTAAACAGCAGTAACAACAAAAGTACTTATTAAACATTTTATTTTCCAGGCATTTTATTTTCCAGGCATAGTATCACATGCCTGTAATCCCAATGCTCAGGAGGCTGAGAAAGGAGAATCACAAGTTCGAGCTCAGCCTGGGCTACATAGTGAGACCCTGTCTCAAAAACTAATTAATTAATTAATTAACTTCATGAATTTCTAAGCATCATGGCAATCATGAAGACTAGGTGACTGCCTCAGAAGAGCTTAGAATAAAAGACCCTTCTTCCTTCTCATGTCCCTTCTTCCTTCTCATCTATAATAAACACTTTTGTCTGTGGTGAATTTTATGTCTTTTGTGACTTCTTCTCTACCCTCTGACAACTTCTTTTGCTGCTTCTTCAGGTATTGCCTAGTCTTTCTTTGTAGATAGTCAAAAACTAAAATTAAAAATTAGAAGATTCGTATAACAAACTTTGTTTATTCCTCATCATGAAAAAAATCCATGAGAATATTCATATTCTATATAAACTGCTCTGTGGCATATACAAATATCAAAGTCAGGTTATTTTGACTCAAACTGGAAGAAAGAAACCTGAACAAAAGAGAGATAAATCTCTAGGTACCTATTTTTCTTTAAGTACTTTTGTACTTAAGTACCTTTCAATTTTGTAAACTAAGTATAATATGTCTGATAATGTCTGGCTAGCTCTTAGAGGAAATGAAACAGCTTTATAAGGTACAATGAAGGCTCTAGCTGTTGTATGCACTCCAAACCATGTATTATTTTCTGCTTATCCTTTAGATAATATACCAGCTAGATTAAGAAAGACAGATATTGTACAGTCCTGGGTACAGTAAAAATCTAAATAGAAATAAGGATCTGTTGGTCAGTTTCCCTTGTATTTTCCTTTTCCTCTCCCTGCCACTGAATATTTAGAGATTGTATTGTTGTTGTTAGGTGCCATCGAGTCAGTGTCTGACTCATACAGACCCTGTGTACAACAGGTGAAACACTATTGTTAATACTTCTCTGCTATTCAAGGGTTTTCAATGGCTGATGTTTTTTGGGAGTGTGTTGCCAGGTCCTTCTCCCAAGCCTACAGCACCTGGTGTTCCCAGATGGTCACGCATCTAAGTACTAACCAGCCCTGACCCTGCTTAGTTTCTGAGATCTGATGAGATTGGATGCCACTGTGGTAGGGCTGCAGGCTAAAGGTTGTATGTTGTTGTTGTTAGGTGCCATCGAGTCATCTCCAACTCACAGTGACCCTCATAGGGTTTTCAATGGCAGATTGTTTTGGGATTGCCTTGGGAGTGGGTTGCCACATCCTTCTCCCAAAAGGTTGTATAGGTGGGCTAAAAAAGGTAGGCATAATTGGATTTGGTGGTGCACGCCTGTAATTGGGAAGTGGAGGCAAGAGGACCATGAGTTGAAGGCCAGAGGTAGCCTGTAGAATTTAGCAAGACTCTGACTCAAAAATTTAAAAATGAGCTGGAGGTGCAGCCCAGTGATCAAGCACTAGGAAAGAATGTGTGGAGCCCTGGGTTCAATCCCCAATTACACACACATACACACACACACACACACACACACACACACACACACACACACACACACACATACAAAAGCTAGGCGTAGAGCTAAATCACAGAAGTCATGAGACTCTTTAGGGTCTTTGACTACTGTTCCTTGGCATAATTTAAAAATTACCATTTTGTTAATGTTGTATTCCCAGATCTTAGAATGGCAGATGGTACAAAATAGGTGCTCAAATAACATTTGCTGAATTAAAGAACCAAGACTAAACCATTACTTATTTTTCTCCCCAAGACTTGGAGCTTCCTCAAGTAGGTTTTGTATCTATGTAACTTTAAGGTCTAACACAGCCTTAAGCACTAGTAAATTACCCACGTTTACAGAAAGATGAAGAAAATGGAATTTTTATTTATTATATGCATTTGTTTTTCAAAATATTTCCTTATGCCCATTTTATGTAATCTAGGAAGTTTAATTTATGGTTAAGCTCATTCCTTAAGAAATTTGTGCTCCCAGCTAAAACTCCAGCATAGGAGTAAATCATTTACATCTTAAAAAACAAAAAAACAAAAAAAAAAACCCAAGGATATCATAGTGGCGGTATACTTATTAAGAACCTTTCAAAAGATGCTTATCTATAAGTTCTTCTGCTGCGATGTTATCCGTCTCTTCTGACATCTGCAAAAAGAAAAAATGCAGGAAGAGTTAACTTGCATCTTTTTGTCATTGAACATCTTTTCATATGTTCAGCCTGTTGAACAATCATGTTCTTTAAAACATCAATTCATTTCCTTAGCCTATTTTCTTAAATTTTATCTTTTATTAATTTATATGAGCTCTTTAGGAAATTGCTCTTTGTAATATCAGAAAGGATCTTTTTTTTTTTTTTTTTGCAGCACTGGGGGTTGAACTCAGGGCCTCACACTTGCATGCTTTGCAAGTGCTGAACCACTGAGCCGCACCCCCAGCCCATCTTTTTAATTTTTTGAGACAGGGTCTAGTTAAATTACGCAGACTGCCTCTGGTCTGAAACTTGTGATCCCCCTGCCTCTCCCTCTTGAGTTGCTGGGATTATAGGTGTGTGCCACCATGTCCGGCAGAAAGGATCTTTTAATGATAAAATTTATTAGTTAGTTCTTGTTGTTCATTTATTACATACTTTGTGCATAATGTAGGAAAGCCAAATGAGATCGGATATAACAAAAATACTTTCAAAATCCTACACTATGTCAGTGTTGTTTGTTGGTTGGTAGGTACCGTCAATAACAACCCTCATAGGATTTTCAATGGCTGATTGTTTCAGTATTGCCTTGGGAGTGGATCGCCACATCCTTCTCCCATATATCAGTGTTAGATATTATTTTATTGATTATTTTGTAGCATCTGACAATGTTGAGCACCCTTATTTTTTGAAAACTTTCTATATTCCTGCCCTTCAGTCTTAAATTTTTTTATTTTTTATTTTATTTATTTATTTATTTATTTACTTACTTACTTACTTACTTACTTACTTGAGACAGGCTTTGGCTGTGTAGCCCAGGCTGGTTTAGAACTCATAATCCTCTGACCTCAGCCTCATGAGTGGTGGGATTACAAGTGTTTGCCACCATACCCAGCTCTTACTCTTAAATTTCTTATTCCTTACATTCTTTGATGGTCACACTTCCCACAGACTAAAGGCAGGTACACTCCAAGGCTTAGAAGAGTGCATGTATTCCACAGCTTCCCAAATCCATGTCTCGTTTTGACTGCTCTTCTGAGCCTCAAAATCTCATTTCTAGCTGTCTCCCAGCAATTTGAATTGCTGACCTACCATCACTAAAAACTCTGTGTGTTAAAATGGACATTTCTTTTCCATTTGAGGCCCAGGCTTGCCCCGAACTTGCATCAGTCCTCCTGCCTCAACTTACCAGGTACTGGGATCACAGACATGCACCACTATGCCCAGCTTCATGAATAAAAAGTTTTCAAAAGAAAACATACAAATGGCCAATAGGTATGTGAAGTAAAATATATGTTAATTGGCTCAATTTAGCCATTTCACCATGTACACATTTCAAAACTTACTACATACAAAAAATAAATACATTTTTGTCAAATAAAAAAATAAAATGTCTAAGATGAAAAAGAATGAAAGATAACTTTACTCTGACGAATTTAATAAAAGAATCATATACAACTCAGGATTTTATTAAGAATTATAAGGAATTGTTTACCTTTTTCCTTATGGTTTGAAAAAGTAAGAAATGAGAAGGAGCATTTCAGTTTCATTGTTTGTGAAGAAAAAATAATCCTGACAGAAAGTGTTGCTAGATAATTAAGATTATTTACCAAAAGGCATTGTGAAGCCTATGGCCATGAGTGGATAAAATTACAAGATGAATTCTCATTTGCCTGGAAGGAAGCTGGAGATAATTTTATAACTTCTGTAAACCTAATTCTATCTAATACTATTATGCCAAGTTGAATACAAGTTGTTTGTTTAAGAATTAAAATGTTTGATAGAGAGCACAAAAGCAACTGAATGCAGTTCTAAACTGTCTTCAAGAAAATATGCCTCTGGATAAAATGCTATAAGAAACTCACATTTAAAAAATCCTTATAGGGCTGGGAAGTAGCTCAGTGGTAGAATGCTTGCCTAGCATGAGTGGGTCCCTGGATTTGATCCCTAACACATACACACACATAAAAAAAAAAGTTCATATAAGAAAATATAAATCCTTATAGTTCCATTAATACTTTACCTTTTTAAAAATATCTCCTCTTCTCTTTGAGATATTCTTCATGATGCTTCTTTCATTTCCACTTTCTAAATAAATAAGAAATATTCTTAAGGTTAATATATCATGTTACTGAAAGAAAACTATTACGATATTTGAGATAAAAATATGGTATTTGTATTTTCTAATTTAACTATTCCCTTTAGCATTTAATAGTGTTTGCTCACCTCGAGCATTTAATCAAAATTCTGGTTAATATAAAACATACAAAAAAGTAGAGGGACAACTATTGAAAAGGGAAGACAAATTATCATTATTTGTAGATAATAGGTTTTTATACATGGAAAACCCAAGAGATTCAATCAAAAAATTTTAGACATAAATTACAAAATCACGTAGCAGAATACAAGCAAACACACGTAAAAGTCAGCATCTTTCTTAAATGCTAATATGATAGGAAAAAATCACTTCCACAAGAGTAATTTTTTTTAATTTCAAAATACACAGGAATTACTTCAGCCATGTAAGAATTCCTTTCCTCCTATAGCTACAAAGCTTTACAGTAAAAGAGAGAGAGGGAAAAAAAGATCGGACTAAATATAGAGATATTCCATGGAGGCAGGGGGATTACCCATAATTAAGAAGCCATTTTGATCGTCCTAATAAGAGATACTAGATACTAGAGATCTGAATTAAAAACTGTGTATGGGAATGGATGTTTATGAGACTCAGGTGAGAAGTCAGGAAGGTAATTAAAAATACTGAATAGATCTGGAACAGAAAAGAATCAAGTCTAAGTTACCTAATTTGTTGGTTTAATCAGTAAAAATGCACGCAAGAGATTGGTATAATGACCCTAAGACTGTCAACACTATTAAGACTGTTAAAACTAACATGCCAGCAGTAGACACAACAGAGACAGGATGGCAAGAAATGTGAATTTTTGAATTTATTTTCCATTCTTCACTCCTAAAATGAACTTCAGATCAACACCTGGCTTTTTGATGCCTACATCAGCAAATTTTTTCTGCTAATCTAGAGAACATGAGCAGTGGCATATCCTATAGATAGTAAAATTATAATAATTAATCGAATTATTAAATAAAACATTACTGCAGATGAAAATACTTCTCAACAACCCTAGCAGGCAGGCACTCAATAAATAATGCGGACGAGCACTTGATGCAAATCACACACTACTCTGGAACACTGCGCCATGTATTGGTTTTCAATCCTATCAGCATCCAAGAGCGTCCCAGGCGGCTCTGGCCCGAAAGGATGGAGTGGCTCTCTGTCCTTCTGTTACTCCATCCATTTGCCTGGTCATCCCGGCCCCCTCGCGTTTTCTCACGGGGAAGATCATGGGGACCTTAACGGGCAGCGCGACATTCACCTGGATGGGCAGGACACTGTTCTTGTACCTGGAAAGAGAAGGCCGGAGTACGAACCGCGGCGGGTCCCAGACAGGCCACCAACGCCCGTAGGGCTCCTCAGGCCACTCTCGAGCTCGCGGCTGCCCGGGGCCCAAGGGCATGCGCAGTGCGCGGCCCGGCGGGAATCCTCTGTCCTTGCGTGCGTTCCTTTCTTCAGGCTCTTGGCTAGGGACCTGGTCTCCGCGTGAGCGCCCGGCGGCAGCCGAGGGGCGTGGCCGCTCAGTGGCCCTGCTGTCTTCGGGATCTGTTCCCGCCGGGGTCTGTTCCCGCCATGGTCGAGCCGTCACCCTTGCTTGTGAGGAGGTCTGCCAGGCTGGGGTCCGCAGGGAAGCGGCTGGGCTGGTTGCACTATCCGGGGTCCACGTCACGTCTTCCTCGCGGCTGCAAAAGGGGTGCTTTGGTTTCGGGTGCCCCGGATGTAGCATCCAAAAGAGCCCTCTCAATATGCAAACGGTTCTCTTTTCTTCCAGAGCTTGCTACTCATGTAACAATTTTTTTTTTCCCAGTATTTGGGGGTTGAACCCACGTCCTCACAAATGCTTTACAAGCGCTCTAACACTGAATTGCACCCCAGCCTTTTTTTTTTTTTTTTTTTTTGTAGTTTTTGTAGTTTTTGAGACAGGATCTCGCTAAATTACGCAGACTGCCTATGGTCTTGAACTTGCGATCCTCCTGCCTCCACCTCCCAAACCGCTGTGATTACAGGCGTGCCCCACTGCGCCCAGCTCCAGCTCATTTTTTAATATTGGGGCATGTCTCGCTAAATTATGCCTGCTGCCTCTCCTTCCTGAGGCGTTAGGATTACAGGCGTGAGCCACTGCGCCTGGCTTCATGTAATAAATTTAATATTTTTAAAGTGTTAAAACAGGGCATGGAATTTTGATTGGGATTGCATTGAATCTGTAGATCACTTTTGGTAATATAGGCAATTTCACAATATTAATTCTGCCAATCCATGAACACAAGGTCTTTTCACCTTCTAGTGTCTTTTTTAATTTCTATTTTTGGTTCTTTGTAGTTTTCATTATGAAAGTTTTTTACCTCCTTGGTTAGGTTTATTCTTGGGTATTCTTTTTAAAGCTGTTGTGAATGGGATTGTTTTCCTGATTTCTTTCTCAGCGTGTTAGAGTACATAGAAAAGCCACTGATTTGTGTCTGTTGATTTTGTATCCTGCTACTTTGCTGAAAAATTTTTATCAGACCTAAGAGTTTTCTGGTGGAGTCTTTAAGGGCTTTTAGGATCAAGTCATCTGCCAATTGGGATACTTTCACTTCTTCCTTTCCTACTGGAATCCTTTTTATTTCTTTTTCTTGCCTTATTGCTCTGCCTAAGAATTGTAGCACTATATGGAATAAGAGTGGGTAGGATAGACACCCTTGTTCATTCCTTGTTTTAGAGGAAATCCTTTCAGTTTTTCCTCATTTAGTATAATTTTGGCTGTAGGCATTCTTGGGTATAGTCTTTATTATGCTGAGATATATGTTCGTTCTATCCATAGCTTCTTCAGGGTTTTTATCATGAGGGGATGTTGAACTTTGTTGAAGGCCTATTCTGTTCCTATTGAGATGATCCTGTGATTTCTGTCCCTGGGTCTACTATGTGCTATGTTACATTTTAAATTTTTTATTTATTTTTGTGGTACTGAGGAGTTGAACCCAGGGCCTTATGGATGCTGGGCAAGTGCTCTACCACTGAACTGCACTCCCAATCCCCATTTTTATTTTTTGTTTTGAGACAAGGTGTTGCTAACCCTAGTGCAGGCTGCCTCTGGCCTCAAATTTGCAACCCTTCTGTCTCTGCCTCCCAAATTGCTGGGATTACAGACATGCACTGGTATTACATTTATTGATTTGTGTATGTTGCACCATCTTTGCATCCTTGGAATGAAATCAACCTGATGATGGTGTATGATCTTTTTAATGTGTTGATTGTTTTTTTCAATTTTCAAGTACTTTATTGAGAATTTTTTTGTCAGTGTTCTTCAGAGAAATTGGTGTATAGTTTTCTTTGTTTGTTGTGTCCTTATCAGGTTTTGATATGCAGGTAATGCTGGCTTCATAGAATGAGTTTGGTAGCATTCTTTCTCTTTGTATTTTGTGAAGTAGTTTCAGGAGCATTGTTGTTACTTCCTTAAAGGCCTACTAGAATTTGGATACCCAGTCCTTGGCTTTTCTTTGTTGAGAAACTATTACCACATCAATCTAATTGCTCATTAAGGATTTGCTTAAGTTTTTAATAGCCTTTTGATTTAATTTTGGTAAATCATATGTGTCTAGAAATTTACCCTTTCTTCTGAATTTCCTACTTTTGGGAACATAAGTTTTCAAAGTATTCCCTAATGATTTGATGAATTTCAGTGGTATCTGTTGTGAGGTATCCTTTTTCATATCTAATTTAATTAATTTGGAGCTTCTCTTTCTTTTCATTGGTTGGGCTAAAGATTTATGCATCCTGTTTGTCTTTTCAAAGAATTAATCTTTTGTTTCACTAACTCTATGTTGTTCTAACAGTCTCCATTTTCTTAATTTCCACCCTAGTTTTAATTATTTCTTTCCTTCTGTTGATTTTGGGTTTGGCTTGTTCTTATTTTTCTAGTACCTTGAAGTGCATCCTTAAGTTATTTATTTGAATTCTGATTTTTTAATGTAAGCACTGATAGCTATAAACATTCTTCTTATAACTGCCTTTGCAGTGTTCCAAAGGTTCTGATAAGCTGTGTTTTCATTTGCATTTGATTTTAGGAATTTTTAAATTTTCTTCCTGATTTGTTTTATGACCCACTGATCATTTAAGAATGTATTGTTCAATCTCCATGTATTTGTGTAGTTTGTGTGGTTTCTCTTGCTATTGATTTCTAGTTTTGTTCCTTTATGATTTGGTAACATACAATAAATTATTTTGATTTTTTTTTTCTTGTTAAGATTTTCTTTATGGGCTTAAATGTGATCTATTTTAAAGAAAGTTCTATGGGGTGCTGAAAAGAATGTGTATTCTGCAGCTGTTGGATAGGATATTCTAGAGATGGCTGTTAAGTCCATTTGATCTGTGACACAGTTTAACTCTAAAGTTTCTTTATTGATTTTTGTCTGGATGGTCTATCTATTAATGAGAGTGGAGCATTGGAGTCATCCATTATTATTGTGTCTGGATCTACATGTCCAATAGTGTTTGCTTCATGAAATTGGGTGCACCAATGTTTGCTGCATATATATTTCCAATTGTTATATCTTCTTGATGGATATTCCCCTTTATTAATATGTTGTGACCTTTCTTTATCTCATTGGCTAATTTTGGCTTGAAGTCTACTTTTTCAGAAATAATACTGGGTACTCTTATTTTTGTCTTCTATTGCTTGGTGAATTGACTTCCATCCTTTCACTTTTGATCTGTGGGCATCTTTACTAGTGAGGTGGGTTTCTTGCAGACAACAAACATTGGATCTTATTTTTTAATCAAATCAGCTAGTCTGAATCTTTTACTTGAAGAGTTTAGACTTGCTTTAGGCTAATTCATGTAATTGTGTTAGTTGTTTTCCTGGTTGGTTTGAATATTATTTGTCCTTTTCTTTCTCCCCTATTCATATTAGGGGATTGCTGATTTACTGAGTTGGGCATGATTGATTGTTTCCTGAATCTCATTTTTTCATCTGTTCCTTTTATGAAATATGTTCTTTTCTGTACTCCTGTGGTTGAGATTTTCTTCCCCCTGTGTGGATAAGTTTCCTTTAACTATCTTCTCTTGAGCTGGTATGTTAGTAATTAATTGTTTTCATTTGTGCATTTATGATGGAAGGTCTTTTCTCCTCCACTGATTTGAAGGGACAAATTTGTCGGATATAGTAATCTTGGTTGGCAGTTATTTACTCTCAAGGCTGGAAATATATCTTTCTATGCTTTCCTGGATTTTAGGATTTGTGCTGAGAGGTCTAATGGTACTCTGATGGGTTTGCCTTTGTAAGTGAGTTGGTGTTTTCCTCTTGCAGCCTTTTTTTTTTTTTTTTTTTTGCGGTTCTAGGGGTTGAACCCAGGGCCTTGCACTTGCATGCTTTGCAAGTGCTGGACCACTGAGCTACATGCCCAGCCCATTTTTTGTTAACTTTTTGGGACAGGGTCTTGCTAAAGTATGCAAATTGCCCTCTGGTCTCAAACTTGTGATCCTCCTGCCTCTGCCTCCCGAGCCACTGGGATTACAGGCATGCGCCACCATGCTCGGCTATCTTGCAACTTTTAATATTATTTCTTCACTACCTGAGGCTCCTGCCATCTGAACTTCTCAGCACATTGGCATCTGGCCTTCTGCTTCTCCACTACTGCCTCCCACATCAGTGTACCCCCTACAATGGCTGTGGCAGTTTGTCCCCAGGCTCCCTGGCTTGTGATTATTCCTTGTTTTCAGGACCCCAGAATAGCTTAGTCTCAAACAATAGGCTCCCCCTCAAGATGGCACCCAATAACAGCCCTCTAAGACATGGGGAGTGACAAAATGGCAAAATGTATCTTCTCTGCAATGCTGACCTGTCAGGCAGGGGAAGTCACTGTCTCACTAAATCCCCCACCTAGAGCCACGGGTTGTGAGAACCATGGGCTTGTCCTATGGGTTGAACTGTCAGTCTCTTTACCAGGGCCGTCTGGCTTACCTTTTGATGAGGCTTCTGTTTCTCCTCCCCTGCTAGAAAGATGTGGCTGGAGTCATGTTTTGCCCATTCCTTGCTGCATAGCCCTTCTGTGTCTCTTGTACTTTTAAACCGTCCTGCCACCTCCTTTGTGCTCTTCTGATCTTTCTCTTTGGAATAGAGTCTATCCTTTTTTTTTTTTTTTTTTTTTTTTTTTTTTTTTTTGTGGTACTGGGGTTTGAACTCAGGGCCTTGCACTTGCATGCTTTGCAAGTGCTGGACCACTGAGCTGCACCCTCAGCCCATTTTTGTACTTTTTAAGACAGGGTCTTGCTAAATTATGCAGACTGCCTCTGGTCTTGAACTTGCAATCCTCCTGCCTCTGCCTCCCGAGCCTAGGGATTACAGGCATGTGCCACCGTGCCCAGCTAGTCTATGCTTTGATACGCTCATTCTTCTCATTCACCATGTCACATAGAGGCAGCTTTTAATCTGGCATCTTATCCCGGAACTCCCTTAACTTTTTTTCTTGTTTGTTTTTAAAATGACTGAGTATGACTTTCATAATTTTAAAATATTGATTTTTCAAATTATTATTCAATATTTTAAATATTTAATGGACAATGACTTATTTTTAGCTATAGTGGAGGCTGCATAGTAGATAGAAATACCTTAGAGGTAATCTGGCCACATCAAATTCTTTAGTGGCTTTCTTTTATCTTTGTTATTATAGGTACTAAACTTCGAAGCTAGTAAACTAGACTGTGCCTGAGAGATTAATCTCTGTGGCTAATAAATGCTGCTTATGGATAGTATAGCTCTCGCATAGATTTCTCCTACTACCACCTATATTGTAAGAATTTTCATTCTACTTATTCCCACTGGATATAATTCTCTCAGGATCTTTCTCTCCCAATCTGTTAGTCTGTCTAGGTTCTTTTTATGTCCCTTACCTTGCCCAATTTATAACATCAATTCTGCTTTCCAAACACTTTTAATTTTCTTAAACTCTTACTTTTCATTGCCCCTTCCCTATACCTGCTTTGTTAACAGAAAAAAATTATATGTGCTAAATAATCCTAACAAATTCCAGTTCTCCCTTAGCTATCTGCATGATTCTCTTGAATTCAACATATTTTTACATACAGAAAAGTGAAAGAAAAAGCAGCTCATTTTTTGGGAAGATGAACAGATGAAAAAGAATAAAGTTGGTACCAACTTCCGAGTGTCCTAACCTTAGGGGAGAATTTCAGGAGACCAGGCCTACTTCTTGGGAAGTGGCTTATGGCAAGGTTTTGCAAAACGCCTCTTCTTTAACCAGTTATTTGGCAAAGAACTGAAGAAATAGAGCTGGTTTCAAGGTTTCAGGCTGATAAAAATAACTACAATGCCAACCATAGTAGCCGTATGCTGTGCCCAGGGCTTCTAACTTTTATCTGTCCCAGCAAATCAAAAACCGCTTCATAAGCTTATTTCCTCCTAAAATTAGACTGAGAAGAGCGGGGGCTAATTGTTGTTTCGTTCATCTATTTATCTTGAGAAGACAGATTTAAAGAATCAGGACATTGTCCCTACTGGTTTCTGCTGGGTAGTACAAAGGTGCATTTTGTTCCAAACTAAAACGTTTGAGGTGCTTTTGAGACTAAAAGTTGGCTTTTTTAAAAACTCGCTTTTTTAAAAAAACAGCGAAAACAAATTCCATAGAAAGAAAATCTATATATTGGCTACAAAGATACAAATTCTTTCTTTATCTCTATCTCAGAAGTTAGGCACCAGTATGTCTTTAGGAAATCTTCTCTAAACTGAATACCAGTACTCAACCATGGCTTAATCCAACAGTCCTCCTTTTCTTTTGCATATTAGAGAAAATGCCTCCACCGTGTGGATCAGTGCCACCAGGGACTGCTGGTTAAGGGTTTCAGGTGGGCTCTCAAAGCTGCTTTGCAGTCCTTTCCAGGTTCCAGATCAGCTCACTTGTGTCCTTCCAAAAATCCTTACCATGCTCCCGTAGCCCCTACACCAGGCTCACCTTCCTTGCTCTCAGCAGGAACACTCAGCAAAAACAGAGGACAGCAAGCACGATGTTCTCTGCTGCACCCGTATTTACATCTTCTTCCCTCTGCTTTCCTAAGAATAGCAGGCCAATCCTCTAGCTTGCTGGGATTGCAGGTGTGCGCCATGGTGCCAGGATTAGGACAGAATCTTAAGAATCAGCAGTCTGCTGGGCTCCTTGTGTCATACACCTATAATCCCAGTGACTCAGGAGGCCAAGGCAGGAGGATCGTGCAAGTTGGAGACCAGAGGCAGCCTGGGTAACTTAATGAGACCCTGTCTCAAAATAAAAAGTAAAAAAAAAAAAAAATTGGGCTGAGGATGCAACTCAGTGGTACAGTGCTTGCAAAGCATGCAAGTGCGAGGCCCTGGTTTCAACCCTTCAGTACAGACAAAAAAAAAAAAAAAAGAAAGAAAGAAAAGAAAAGAAAAGAAAAGAACCCCATTCTTCCTTCTCTTACCCTTTATCTCCCCAGATCCTTTATCCTTTCTGGCCTGGGTACTTATGATGATAGTTTCCTAGGTAGATGTCTTGTCTCTCCTACCAATCATTCTTCTTTACTACCCATTTATCTTCCTGAAATGCAAATCTGATCAAATCACTCCCTTAAAATTCTTCAATGGTATCTCACCCTATAGGCATGAAATTCCTTAAGAAGACATAGAGTTCTTCATAGTCTGGTTCTCACCTGCTTTTCTAAAAGCCTCATATGGCCTGTTTCACGTACACCTCAAGTGTCTGCTTCCCACACACATGCTCCTATGCTCCTTGCCTTTACACACCATGTTCTTTTCATGAAACATCTTCCCTATTTTGTTTACTTGGTGAACTCATCCTCATTTTTTAGATTATCTTTTTTTTTTTTAATTGTTCCTCTGAAATCTCCTCTCCCCAGTGCAATACTATGGGTTATCTCTTCTGTATTCTGAAAACACCTTGGTGTGCATTTATCATACAGTCTTATATGCTTTGTCTACTTGTCTGTTTTCCCTTGGTAGACTCTGAACTCAATGAGGTACCAAATAGATTCAACTGGAAATACCTCAGCTATCATACTCAAATGAAAACCTTCTCTTTATTTTTTGTTAAATATATAAAACCATATAGAGATATGGGGAGGGGATGCACATAACAGACAAGGGTCTAAGCCTGATAGCAATCATTCATCTGCATATAAAAAGGCCATAAATTAGTTGTATTCACAAAAGTAAATTCCATTTTATTTCAGACTACAAAATGGGTACTGAAAACAGATCTCTATAATTTCTTATTATAAACCCATTAGAAATGTGAAAACAGATCTGTATAATCTCTTATTATAAACCCATTCTAAATATGTTCACAGGCTGGGATTTAGCTCAGTTGGTAGAGTGCTGCACTGCAGTCTCTGAGGTCCCGAGTTCGATTCCCATCACCGCAAAAATGGGAGAAGGACCTGGCAATCCACCCCCAAGGCAATCCTGAAACAGCCAGCCATTGAAAACCCTATGAGGGTCACTATGAGTTGGATACTGACTCGACGGCACCTAACAACAACAACAACAAAAAAAATATGTTCACAAAGAATTGTATGGTGTCTCCAGGTAATTTAAAGACCTAGAAATGTGGTTTTCGTCTTGGTCAGCTGAGAACAGTATCCTAGCAGACACTAAAAAAATGTTCATGAAGCTTAGCAAGTGGTCCTGACAGGTAGCAAATCAAGTATTTTAAGGAATTCAGGAGTTTGAGAGGACAGGACAGGAAATAAATAAGGCATCTATTGTTGTTGTTAGGTGCTATCCAGTCAGTGTCAAACTCATAAGGACCCTATGTACAACAGGTGGAGCAATCTTCTCTCCGATTCATATGGTTTTCAATGGATGATTGTTTTTGGGGGAGTGGGTTGCCCCTTCTCCCATGGCATCTATAAGTGGAGAAAAATAAAAAACCTCAAGGATGAATCATACTGAACATTTTCCTTAGAAACAATAACAAGAGATGAAAATCCCTCTTAAAACCAATCTTCTCTAGGGAAGCATTCAAATTTTAACTTCATGAATAGGGAAACCTTTAAGTTAAATAACCCCAGCCATGAGAAAGGTTCTTGGCCCATCCACAAAGGTCAGTATAGATTCATCTTACTTTTAATCCTTCAATTATGGAATGAGATCATGTGTCTCAAAGGAGTATGGAAACATAGACATTTTGAGTAACCAGAAAATATTAGTGTATTCATGGAAGGCAAAGTCAAATAAGATTAAAGAAGTTTAAAATTATTTCTTTTCCTGAGTAATATCTGAGTTATGTTTCATGAACATAACAACTTTGTCTTTCAATTGATTAACTTAAAAATTTGCTTTTACTACTGTGATGTCAGTAAGGAAATCCTGTTTCTTTAGTGAATTTTGAGTCCCTCTCATATATTACATTTAAATTTAGTTACTAAGAATTCTGCCAGTGATATATTTTTATTGAAAATTATTGTAAATTATGTATAAAACACGTTTTCATAGTTTTTAAAGTATTTCTTTACATTTTATAGAAAAACTCATTGGACTTTGTAGTACTAGTAGAATTATAGTTGAACAAGATATCTTATGTGTTCTTAAGAATGATGTAGGTGCTACACTTTCAAGCCTGTCTTCTCTAGATGAAAAATTTTAAATTTCATCTTATCTGTCCTATAAAGTTGAAATGATTTTTATTCACATACCTTATTGATATTAAAGACTGGAATCCAGATACAGAGATTCAAGGAATTTTTATAAAACTCAGATAAAAGTGAGGATCAGTGCTGTGGAAATGTTTGTTGTTTTTAGATACCATCCAGTCGGAACTGACTCATAGCAACCCTATGTATAACAGAATAAAACACTACCCAACTCTGCGCTATGCACACAGTCTTTTTATGTTTGAGCCATTATTGCAGCCTCTATGTTTCTTCCCATTTTGAGTTGTGCCACATCAACAAAAGGAGGTCCCAGGGGCTTTACTCCATTCTTGTCAGTAAGATCAACTTTACTTTTGTGGAAGCAACTCTTCTTCAGTTGTTTCTTGAAGGTTGTCCAGCCTTGGGGGACTCATTTTCTGCTACTATATTTGAGAGTGCTTCTCGGCTATTCATAGAGTTTTCAATGGCTGTTTTGTGAGTGGGCTTCCAGGTCCATTTCAATCTGTCTTAGTCTGGAAGCTCAGATGAAACCTGTCTGCTATGGGTGGCTCTGCTAGTACCTGAGATGCTGGTGGCACAGTTTTCAGCATCACATCAACACACAAGCCCCTAGGGCATGATAAGCTGACATATGTAGGGGGTGGGGGAAATGTCTAGTATTCTGTAAATGAAGGTAGATCAAATATGGATAATAAAGCCTTTTTTCTTTTTGATTCTAAGTTATTTTGTATTTCTATCAGTGCCGTTTCAGCCTAATACATTTTAACTAGAATTTCTAGTATAGCCAATTACTCAATGAAAAAGCAAAAGAAAAAATAGCAATCTTAACAATATTAAATATTTCTCTAGGTTTTTAGCATGTCATCACAGTGGCCCTAGAGAGCAGTTTCTCATCTTTTAATTGATTGAAGAAATGCAAGGATCTTGTAGCATAGTTTGTACCATTAGTTTTATTTGACCAGCATTAATCATTGATTCTTTTTAGCTTTAATGAGTCCTGTGGTCATCAAATAGATGGAAATGTTTACTTAAAGGATCTCAAAACTAGATCCATGAGAAGGTAATCTCCAAATACTTTTGTGAATCTTATCTAAAAATCTTGTCTCTTTTGTAAAGTTTCTCTTATCTTTTACAGACTTCTTAAATAAAAACCTTTGTTACAACTCTCATTGTTAGATATATAACCCAAAGGACATCCAGGCACAGCCTGTAGTCCCAGCAACTCAGGAGGTGGAGGCAGGAAAATCTCAAGTTCAAGGCCAGAGGCAGCCTGCATACCTTGGATACTGTCTCAAAATAAAAAAGTAAAGAATGGGCTGGTGGTGCAGGTCAGTAGTAGAGTGCTTGCAAAGCATGTGTGAGGCCCTGAATTCAACCCTCCAGTACCACAAAAATAAACCAAAAGAGGGCTAATTTTTCTATCATTATAAAAATTGTTGATATCTAATGAAATCTAAACCTGCAGCTATATCACATTGTAATCTGATCCCCTCAGATCTCGGAAGCTAAGCAGGTTCGAGACTGGTTAGTACTTGGATGGGAGACAACCTGGGAACACCAAGTGCTATAGGCTTGGGAGAAGGACCTGGCAGCCCACTCCCAAAAAACAATCAGCCATTGAAAACTCTGTGAATAGCAGAGAAGTACTGACAATAGTGCTGGGCATGGCACAGTGTTAGGGAGTGTTTCATTCTGTTGTACATAGGGTTGCTATGAGTTGGACTTGATGGCACCTAACAACAAGGCAATCTAAGCTGTATCCAAATGTGATTTGTGTTCAGTATAGATATGTGTTGCTTAATGGTGGGATATATTTTGAGAATGAATTGTTGGGTAGTTTTATTGTGCAAACATCAGAGAGTGTACTTACACAAACCTAGAAGGAATAGGTTAATCAATCAACATAGCCTTTTGATATATTAACAGATGTGGTGACATGAGATTTAGGAGGCTGTTGCTGGCATAATATATATCCTGTTTGTTAAGATCTGTGCATTTTATTTTGTGTAAATGATATCTAAAATATACCTTGATTTTTAAAAAGCAAAAACCAAATAAATAACAACAAAAGTAGAGAGAAGTAAGAATGAAAAATGCAGATGACAAATCCTATAGCTAGGAAGATAAGATGAGCTTCCTGCCAGCCAAACCTAGAAGGGAAACATGACTTGTACCCCACTCCTGTTGCTTTAATGTGCTCTGAAGACAATTTCTCTTTAGATTCCTTTGATAAGGGACAGTCTCCTTGATGATAACCTACTGTGTACATTGATAATCTTCCTAAGACCATCTCAGTATCTTAAATGTTAGTATGGCTGGAGCCGGGCGCAGTGGTGCATGCCTGTAATCCCAGCGGCTCGGGAGGTGGAGGCAGTAGGATCGCAAATTCAAGACCAGAGGCAGTCTGCGTAATTTAGCAAGATCCTGTCTCAAAAAGTAAAATATGTGCTGAGGGTGCAGCTCAGTGGTCCAGCACTTGCAGAGCACACAAGCTCGAGGCCCTGGGTCCAACCCTCAGTACCGCAAAAAAAAAAAAAAAAAAAAAAAAGTGTGGCTGGATATTTCTGTAACAGGAATGAGGTAGGCAAGCAATATAGGTCAAATGCTGTTATTATTTATTTTTATTTTTACTATATTTTTATGTATGCTGGGTTTGGTGGGTTTGTTGTTATTGTTTTGTCTTTTCTATGAATCTTCCCTTTTTCTTCCCAGTGCGAAAAACACAGTTCTAACTTTCTGGTCCATTGTAGTTTTTTTATCTTGAATTTTCAGTAGGTATTTTTTCTCATTCTAAATGCAGTGAATTCCTCTTTTTATCTCTATTTCAAGTTTTTTTATGTTATACAACATGGTGGCAATTCCTTATAAACTAAAAGTGGGCCAAGCATGGTGGCTCAGGGCTACAATCCCAGCACTTGGGAGGCAGAGGCAGGAGGATCACAAGTTCAAGACAACCTAAGATGCATAATGAGATCTTGTCTGAAAAAAATAAAAAATCCAACAACAAAAACCCCCTAAAAATGGATTTAGCAGATAACCCAACATTTGTACTAGAGTATTTATCCCAGAGAAATGAAAACTTTTGTTCACATAAAAATCTGACATGAATATTCATAGAAGCTTTAGTTATAAAAAGTTAAGAAATTCTTTATTTCAACAATGAAACTAGACCAAAGCAAATACCTTATCATGACCACTCACCTAATGAGCCACAAGAACAAATGCAATTGGAGGACTGGACTTCAAACATGAAACAATCCTTACAAAGACCAAGGTCTTTCCAGGACTACCCACTTCCTAATAACATAAATCCTAATTAATATTTAGACAAGAGAGTCATTTGGTACTATGCAGCACCAATCCTCACCATTTTTGGCACCAGGGAGCAATTTTGTGGAAGACAATTTTTCCATTTTGCATGGATAGCAGGGGAGAAAGTTCTAGATTACTCAAGCACATTGCCTTTATTGTGCAAATACAGATGAAGCTTTGCTCCATGGCCTGCTGGTCACACGAGTACTAGTCCATAGCCTAGGATTAGGAGACCCCTGCTATACAGTAAGTAATGCTACTTGATTTCAATTTTGTTGTTGTTGTTGTTAGGTGCTGTCAAGTCGGTATCCGACTTATAGCAACCCTCATAAGGTTTTCAATGGCTGAGTGATTCAGGATTGCCTTGGGAGTGGATTGCCAGGCCCGTCTCCCATTTTTGTGGTGCTGGGAATTGAACTCGGGACCTCAGAGACTGCAGCGCAGTGCTCTACCCACTGAGCTAAATCCCAGCCCACTTGATTTCAATAAAATACTCAATCTTCTTTCAAATTAGAGTGTCTGTATGAACACTCAAAAGTGGTATAAACTGTCACTCAAGTTAAATTTTGCATTTGTTGTTTAATAGATTCAATTTATAATCATGATTTATTCCTGATTGCTGAGTTAGAAAGTACTCTTAAAGTTATTTCCCAAGATTGAAGAAAATATAACTTAGATTTAAATGGTTTAATTCTTTACTATAAAGGAGATCAGAAATAGAAATTTTAAAGAAATACCATGATTTTTAGAGAAAAGTTTAAATTCTTTTTAAATGTACTATAAAAATATTTTCAATATACACCACACAGAAGACCTTTTTTCTGCCATCCAGTAATTATTTATCTGTACCATTTAGGTGGAAACATCAGGAGAGCAGTCACTCTAGAAATTGAAATATAAGGCAAAAAGGAAAAATGTGAAACAGGACAGCCTCAAGAAAAAGAACAGACAATGAAGAAATGGTATAAAAAAGGATACAGACAAAACGAGAAGCCCAGGAAATAAAGCCATAGAAGAGAGAGAATGTTGAAGGGAAATGAAAATTGCATTAAGAGAAAGTTATTGTGTACCTTTCCCCAATTTATAATATGCTTTCTCCAATTATACAATATTGTTCAGACACATACCTCATTAGAATTAGACTCTCATTTGAACCTAGTATGGGTTATCTTGGTTTTCTTTAAAAACTATTCTTTCTCTCATAATTTTTACCAATATCTCATCTGTCTCCTGTACATACTTCACAGGAATTTTGGCACTGATAATTGAGAAGTCTGAGGTAAATATTGATTATGTGGCCATCTTTTTAAAGCCCACCAAAACCCTACCATTGACAGGTAAGCATCTTAGAAAATAAGTGCTCTATTAATTCATATGTACTCAGGGTTTACATACAACCTCCATAGGGCCTAGCCATGACATCTTAAAATGACTGTTACTCCTCCATTATGGCTTAGAGTGGCAAAACTGATCCATCAGTTCATCTCTATCTAAGTTTCTAGTGGCTAACATTTGGTACCAGCTAAGTCAGAAATTTAATTTCCTTTATGATCACTTAGCTCTAGTTCATAAATCTAACTTGAGCTCCCTGTCTTCCATTGGACAAAATAAAAGAGAAGGTATGTCAATAAAAATTCCTCACTTCCCTTAGGAAAAACTGTCTATTGCTGATACTGAATTAAGTGGTACAGTATTCCAAAGAGCACATGAAAAATAAGTTCTTTTCCTGACTTCTTTTTTCTTCCCTCCTGTTCCTCAGTACCAAATGTGGGGTCAGGGTTACAATTATATGAAAGAGTATAAGTTTTGATGTCAACTTATAACCAAGGTCAATTTCATATTGAAGTAAAGTACTCTATTAAACTCAGATTCAAGCCAGGCATAGTGGTGCATACCTCTAATCCCAGCAACTTGGGAGGTGGACGCAGGAGGATTACAAGTAGGCTGGAAGATCACATTTGGAGGCCAGAGGCAGCCTGTGTAACTTAGCAAGACCATGACCCAAGATAAAAAATTTTTAAAAGGGGCTGGGGATGCAGCTCAATGATAAGAGTGCTTATGAAGTATGCGAGAGGCCTTGGGTTTAACCCTCTGTACAGAAAAAAATAAAAATCATATTCTAGTCCAGGTGCTATGACACACACTTGTAATCCCAGCTACTCAAGAGGCCAAGGCAAGAGGATCACAGAGCTGAGGGTAGAGGTAGCTTGCAAAACTTAGAGAGACTCTGTCTCAAAATAAAAAAATAAATAAGAAGTCAAGGGGTGCAGCCCAGTGATAAAGCACTTGCCAGCACATGTGAGGCATGGGGTTCAAACTCCCAGTATTGCAGAAAAATAAATCAGATTCAAGTTTTTGTTATGAATTACTTAGTTTTTTTCACTTCCTTTACTTTTTCAGCTACCATATACAGGATTAAAATGTCTTAAAGGTATTTCAGTCAAGTGGACAGACAGACAGACACACAAACCCACCTTGGTCTGAAGGAAAAAATAAGGCAAATGACAGTCAAGATAGGATTCATCCTGCCCTCTTCCTTTTAATTAAACCCCTACTGATGGGCCTATGTAACATAGCATATTAGAAATTCAGATAAGAAGAGACTCCTCTTGGGGGAAAAAAAAACAGAGTTTTCTATAAACACTATGAAATATTTACATTTAAAACCTATTAAAATGATCCCACAAATGTGTATTCAGTAGAGCTTTATTAAGAGAAATTTTAGGGTATAAGTATATGTGAAAAGCAAAAGTTATAATTTAAAGTGACTCATTAGCCTTTTATAGCTTCTCAATATCAAGGAAGTATTTTAGAAGATACTGACCTTAAGCAATATAACCCACTGATTTGCTACTAGACCAGAATGGTTCTGCTACTCTCTTGAATTTCATGATTTAAAAAGGAAGAGGAAAATAGAGCTGCTGCAGTCCTGGCTCTCTCTGTAGGATGAAGAGATGCCCACAAAGTGTCTCTCACTTCCTTCCACTCTAGTCAGTGAGCAAAATGCATCCTTCTGCAGTCCCATTTACTTTACCACATTGTATCACTGTATCATGGAATGACTGTCACTAAGAGAGTACATTTATTTCTGTTTTCAGCGGGTGCCCTTCATGAAGTTTGAATCTTGTTCCATTCCAGATTATAATGATCACTATTCCTAGAAGTCTGGCAAAATGATGATAATTGGTGAAGCTCTGTAATGGGCACATGGATGTATATATTATTCTACTTTGACAAATATTTGAAAATTTTAATACATTGCTTAAAAAAAAAAAAAACATGCACAAGGCCCTGAGTTCAAGGCCTAGCACTGCAAAAAGAAAAAAAAAAAGTTAAGAAAGAATTTCTCTTATATTAAGAGGCTGCTCTGTCCAGAAGACAGTTGGAGAATGTATCCTTCAAATGGATTTAACTTGAGGGGACACAACAAATTCATACCATATTCTTCACATAGATTTCCATCTTCATGTGTTATTCCATGATGGTTCAGAGTATTATAGAGGTAAAAATCCAAGCGATATGGAACAATACAGGGGGTAATATTTTTAAGCTATTGTTTACCTGTAGATTTTCAGTGCTGAGTAGTTAATCTTAAAAACTATTAATTATTTATCTGTATTTGTCCCTCCTCTTTTCATTGTTATTGGGCACAAAATCATTTGATAAAAAATAAACTATATGTCAAAAGGCAACTTGTATAATTATAAAATTATCCATCAATTTTTAAGAGTATTTATAAGTATACATAAAGAAACTGACAAGATAGTATACAACTAACTATTGCTTGCTTTCTTTCCCTTTCTTTCTTCCTCTCTTCCTTCCTTCCCTTTCCTTTCCTTTTTTTTTTCTTTTCCTTCTTTATTTTCTGGTTTTTTGAGGCTACAGTCTCACTCTGTAGCCCAACCTGGCCTGGAACTTAGGATCTTCCTGCCTCTGCCTCCTAATGCGAGGATTATGGGCATACACCACCATGCCCAGCTTAATGGTTGCTTTTTCAAAACTGGAAATCTAATTTGACTTATTGAGGCTTGCTCTATTTTTTAATTATGTATGATAATGAATTACATTTCTGGTTCCAAACTTTATAAACAATAAATACTTTCTTGCTAAAAGAATAGATTTTTAACATCTTTATCACAAAAAATTGATGTTAGTGAGGTGATGAATGTATGTTTGACTGAATCTTTCAGCAATGTCTAAATAGATCAGAACATTACATTGTAACCCACTAATATACACAATTATTTATTTCTCCATTAAAAATTTAAAAAATTTTAAAGTTTCCTTATGACATGTTTGGCTCGTTTTACAAATAATTATTGTGTACATATGGCAAAAAATTGTAGCTCTAACTAACTGGTTAAAATTATATAACTGATATAAACACTGGTATTATAGTTTGTTAAAACCTATATGACTAAGTTCCTGAAAGTGACAGCTCTGTCATATCTAATAGAGTGATAGAAGAAAAAAATCCACCATAGAGAAGAATAATAAGAAACCAGCAAAACTTTCAATTTTTAAAGGTTGCTTAACTTCTCATGGGTCTGTAAGGGGAGGTAGTGGGTGGCTGTTATTAGGTATCATGGAGACGAGAACAAAACACTCCCTGATTCTGTCAGGCACATGATCTTATTTATGTTTAAGCCCATTGTTGCAGACACTGTGTCAATCCATCTGGTGGAGGGTTTTCCTTTGTTGTTGTTGTTGTTGTTGTTGTTGCTGACCTGCCACTCTCCCAAACATGACGTCTTTCTCCAAGGAGTGGTCTCTCCTGACTACATGTTCAAAATATGTAAGACACAGTCTAGCCATCTTTGTTTCCAAGGAGCACTCTGGTTGCACTTCTTTTAGGACAGATCTGTTGGTTCTTTTGGTAGTCCCTGGTATATTCAATAGCTGTCTCCAGCACCATAATTCAAAAGCATCAATTCTTCTCCTGTCTCCCTTGTTCAATGTCCAGCCTTTCACAGCCATATGATGTGACTGAAAATACCATGGCATGAGTCAGGTGCACCTTTGCCTTCAATGTGACATCTTTACTTTTCAATACTCTAAAAAGATCTTTTGCCACAACTTTTCCCAAAAGCAATGCGTCTTTTGATTTCTTGACTGCTGCTTCGACGGGTGTTGACTATAGAGCCAAGGAAAGCAGAATCATGGACAACCTCAATCTTTTCTCCATTTGTTGTGAAGTTGCAGCTAAGAGCAAGGAAAGAAAGCTGGGAGAAATCCCCTGAGGGAGACCAGGTATTCACTGAGTATGAGGCAGTGGGTTCCCAAAAACAGAAGGCAAGGCAGGGAGGTATTTCCTGAGGCTCAGAAAACTGACAAACACTTGGATTGATGTGGAAGAGGGGTAAGCTTTCCAAGTGGCATTTGAGCTGGCCCACTGTGAGAAAAGTTGCTTGTGATGGGCATCAGTCAGTCAGTAGATGACAATTTATCTGACAGCTGGTAAAAGAAATCCCACAGAATGATAGAATGGTCTATATCTTTGATATACAAAGTGTGGTCTCTGGACAACGGTACTGGCGTTGATTGAAATGTAGAACCATAGACCTTACCCTAGACTTACTGAATCATTTTTTACCAATTAAAATTAAATAATTTTTATTTTAACAAGATCCCTCCAAGATTTGCATATACATTAAATTTTGGTAAGCATTGTCTTTTAATGTTCATCCTAATCCTTAAAATTCTACTTTAATAATATGTACAACCAAGTACTATATGGTAAGCTGTACAGAAACTAAATGCACATTCCAAGAAGGAAAAGTTCCATGTGGCTAGAGTAAGAAAAGAAAGCTTTGCTAAGGAGTCAGGAGTTGAGCTGGTCCTTGAAAGCTAGAAGAGGAAGAATGTTATGCCAAGACACAATACTAGAAACAGAGAGTTTGTAGTTGGCCTGGTAGTGGGAAGGGAGGTTGGCTAGGACTGCTTGGATATTCTGCTACAATATCCCAGAGCCTTACTTTCCAGAAAGAAATAGTTCAAAAGGAATCTAAAGGCTGGCCCAAGGGACATAATCCCAATAATGGACAGAGTGGTTTCAATTATATATGGAGGCCCAAATAAAGGGCTGTGATAGCACACAAAAGCATTCTGACTTGGAGATTTGGAAACATTCTGACTTAAAAGATTTGGAGGTTTCATGAAAGGAGTGGAATACCAGCTGAGCTTTGAAAGCAGAATGGGGCAAGCATATTCCAAGTTGAAATAACAACCTGGATAGGGTCAAGGGAAGAATCAGTCTATCTAGCTGGAGTGTAGGAAACATCAGAGGGGTGAAATGGGATGTGAACCTGGACAGAGCTGACAACCACAGATTGTTGAAAGCCTTGAATGTCTGCTGGGGAGTTTGACTTTATTTTGTAGGCAATGAAACAACACTAATGATGTAAGATGAGAGGATACTATGGCTAAACATGCTTTAAAAAAGATTAATTTAGAAGAAAAGATTGGAATCAAGACCACCATTCCTGATGTAAGTACAGGTGAAATATTTTACAGATCTTTATCAGGGAAATATGAAGAAGATTGAAAGTAGGAATCAAAATGAAAACTGTTACAAAGGCAGAATGGGTAGGACCCATGAATGAAGGTGATTCTGATATTGGGTTAGATGAGGCAGTGGTGACATTGTGATAAAATACAGGAGAAGGAGCAGGGTTAAGAAAATAATTCAATTTAGGTCATTCTCAAATACATATCATTCCCTGCCTGGCTTCTAAGACTTTCTTCCCCACCCTTCTTACAACTTCGTTATTAGGAGTGATGATGTTTTATTGGTCATGAGTTTGATTCCCAGCACTGCAAAAATGGGAGAAGGATGTGGCAACCCTTTCCCAAGGCAATCCCGAAAAACAATCTGCCATGGAAAACCCTATGGCGGTTGCTAAGAGTCAGATACAACTCCACAGCACCTAACAACAACAACAACAACGATGTTTCATTGATGAGTGTATTTCACTTGCCATTACCTAATCCATGTTCTCTGGTGAGTTTTTCTATTCAACATACATGCAAAAAGGATATACAAACAAAAAGTCAGTTCCAGTGCTAACAAGGTTGATGCCATTGTTGTATCAATTTAAATTTAGAAATTAATTAATCTAATTGGAGAAATGCAAGATACAGCAATGCCCTCATAAAATGAGGTCTTAAATATCGTTTACCTAAAGAGGCTCATGGTGGTACTTCTCACCACTGTAAAATCTGTTATAACTATGATAAAAACCAGTTGTGTTCAGTTATATTAGGTTCACATACAAATAAAAAATTGGGTAATTAGCTATACATTGTCCTAAACACATAAAGTAAGAAAAATAAATGGATACATGTTCTCTTAGGAAATCTACCAGTTTAGAATACAAGGCTAATTTGGGATCTTCCAGAGTATCCTCATTAGGACTGTAGAAAGAAGTTGCAGACTGGTGAAATCTGTGAAGTCATTTTTTAAAAAGACTATTCTTTCACAATGTAAGTAGATTGTAACACATAGAAAATGCACTTTATGTTTCAGTCCATGAGACACGGTGGTATACCCAATCATTGTGTCCTGTGCTTCATTCCTTTCCTGTGTTAGAATTAATTGTCCACATCCTTTACCATATGACTCTGCCATTCTCCCCAGCATTTCTCTAACTCACTTATATTAACTTTGGTCATATGAGTTTTTATGGTCACTAGAATGTGGATGGAAGTGACAAGGGGCTTGGTCTGGCTCATTTTACTCTCAGCAGCCTCGGCATTCATCATGAAAACATGACCTAAGAAGACACTGTACACGTAGAACAAGAGGTGGATGGAATACTCCTGATCCAAACTTACCACCTGAGGTAGAGCTGCTTGAATGACTTGCAGAGCCATAAACATACAAATTAGTGTTTATTGTGGTTAGCCACCAAATTTTTGAGGTTGTTATAAGAAATAAATAACCTAGTACCAACTGAAAGAAACATAGGGTAAGTGAATGCAGCTAATTATAAGCAACTATAATGTTATAATGCCTGCAGCTGCAGCACTGTGATGTCTGATCCTGTCAGATCTCAGAAGCTAAGCAGGGTCGGGCCTGGTTAATACCTGGATGGAAGACAGCCTTGAAACGCCAGGTGCTATAGGCTTGGGAGATGGACCCAGCATCACACTCCCAAAAAACAATCAGCCATTGAAAACCCCATGAATAGCAGGGAAGTACTAACAATAGTGTTTCGCCTGTTGTACATAGGGCTGCTATGAGTTGAACAGCCACTCAACGGCACCGAACAACAACTTAATGTTATAACAAGTTAGCAACAACTGGAATTTGAATCAGAGAGAAAACAGACCAATTTGGGTGAGATTCAACTCATTTTTTAAACTGATAATAAATGAAAATGTACCTTAAGAGTAATTTTGCTAATATGTATGAAACTTTCTGTAAGCTATCAAAAAATCGACCTTTATTCCAGTATTCAAATTTACATTTTGAGCAATACAAACATCAAGAATTATCTTGTATTATCTTTGAATCCAGGTAAAATTTTCCCAAGGCCTCTCATCAGGCATCTTGGCCTTGAATACAAGCATCTCTGCCTTCACATGAAGGCAGCAAAACCATAGGAATGAAGTGAAATTCTTTAAACTTTCTTAAGAATGATGTTAAAGTCATAACATAATAGTGGCAAGAATGTTATGCATCTTTAGCTACTTAAACCCTCCTCTCCAAAGAAAAGACAATGACAGCTTATTACCCATCTTTTTAACTTTAAATGCATTTTGTAGACATAATGCTGCCCAACGTGGTAGCCACTAGCCTCATGTAGCAGTGTTGACCACTTCAAATGTGATTAGTCCTAATTATGATGTCTTCTAAATATAATATACATGACAGATTTTGAAAACTTAGTGCTAAAAAATCTGTCTCAGTAACTTTTATACTGATTATTTGATAAAATAAGAATATTTTGGATTTAGTTGCTTTCTTAAACTCTCCTTTAGTGACCCAGGTTAAGCCATACCATCTTTTTCTTGAAGGGACCTTAACTAATACAACATTAAAGTATACTTTTAAAAACTTTTATTTATATCACATTTTATATTATTAATTTAAGAATCAGATAAGTTGAAACTTTTATTCCTCCCTCTCATGGGGTGTGTGTATGCCTACACACAGAGCCTAATTAAGAAGTTTTATTCTTTTATCTACAGACATAATGATTTCTGGCTGATTTCTTTCCCCTGTAAGTTCTAAGAAAAAACATTTTCCTCAAACTTATAAAGGAATAGAGTTATCAGAACCAAATTTTGAATCCTAGGTGAGAGTCTAGGGATGAATAGTAAACAATTATAACCAGTGCACAATCCAGTGTTAAAATTAGTTGATAGTGACCATTTTATTCGCCCTGCTCCACCCAGAATGATCCAAAGCAAATTCCTGGATCTGTCTCAAAATTAACCTTCCCTCCAATAAAACTGAGGTTGGCTATGCCCACTAATTAACTCCATAATTTGAGATTATAACAAGTGAAGTTTGGTTCCCAAATACCTTAAAGGATTTTTTTTTTTTCTGAGACAGGGTCTTGCTATGTAGCCCCGGCTGGCCTCAAACTCATGATCTTCCTGCCTCAACCACACAAGTGCTAGAATTATAGGTATGTGCTACCATGCCTAGCAGATTTTTTGTTTTTCAGTTTTTTAACCTTGGCAACAAGACAGAAATTGAATAAGAAAAGATTCCTGTTCTCTGAAGGAAATCTGTAAATTCTAATTTCAGATTGCTGAGGGGGAGTATTTAGAAAAGAAAGGGCAATGGGCTTGGGGCAGAAGAGGTGAGTTTGAGTTGTAGCTCTTCCATGTGCATTGGGTGTAGTAATAGCTACCTTCTTCAGATTATTGTGAAGATTAAATGAAAAAATGAACACAATGCACTTGAGCATGGAGCATGATACAACACAAATGCTTAGTCAATATCAGTCATAACTGCTATAGCCAACTGCCACCAGAAAGAAAGTCTGAACATTTTTCAGTCCCAATTTGGCTTCTGATTCCTAATCAATTCAGTAAATTCAATTGTGAATAGCAGAAAAGAAAAATTCCCTGTCCACGGCTTTATTAAGTTTATATTCACCCAACTTGTTTAAAAATGGCTTGATTGTTCAAGAGATACAGAACACCTGGTATCTAGTTTGTGGGAGAGCTTTCCTTTCCCTATGAGCTTAATAGCCCCCAGAACCCAAGATGGACAGTCAGCTAAAGATAAGGTAAGAATAATATATTGCCACTGACTCCTACTTAATAGAAACTTGCAGCAATCCTTAAAATCTCTTCCTGTTTCCATGATAAAATCCATAGCCACTTATTTTCCCGTGAAACATTCAAGTAAATAAGGCCAATATTTATATGACAGAGGTGACAACAACATTTGTAGTCTTAGTTCCTGGCACATTTTGATGTGTAAATACCATGACAGGCAAATGTATGCCACTCCACACTAATACCACTCTCTCACTAAAGTAAATTTTGGGACAATAAGATGTAGTATGTTTTTAAAACTTAACGAGCCATCTTTGTGGTAGAATCAGTTAGTATATTCAGCTGTCAGATGAAAGATTTGTGGTATGAGCCTACCCAAGGATGGTCTTGCCTCCAGCCAACTTCTTGGGGATGAAATGTTATGAAACAAAATAGTAATGTTTGCACAAATTTTAAATGTACTAAATGACACTGAATTGTATTGAGGTGAATGTTAAGGTGCTGAAATTATGTTACATGTACTTTAACATCATAAAAACAAAACTCCAAAAGATGCATTAGAGGATGCATCTTCTCAACCCTGAGTTGTAATTATTTTTCTTCCTAACATGTATGTGCCTACCATACGATATCCTTTAATACTTGTATGCCTGTATGGGCATCTGATTTTTATAAACCTCTGGTCTGAGTGTCCCACTTTGTAGAGTTTTGGCATCACCCAGAAATATGCGACTCATTCTCATCCCTATTTTAAAGGGATTAAGAATTGTATTAGGGCTGCGGTATGGATCAGTTGGTAGAGGGCTTGCTCTGCACACTCTGAGGCCCTGGATTTGATCCCCAGCACTGCAAAAATAGGAGAAGGACCTGGAAGCCCACTCCCAAAAGCAATCCAGAAAACAATCAGTTTTTGAAAACCCTATGAACAGCAGAGAAGCACTGACATAGTGCCTGGCATGGCACAGTGTTGGGGAGTGTTAAATTCTGTTGTACATAGGGTCACTGTGAGTCAGACCCAACTTGACAACACTTAGCAACAAGAATAAGAATTGAATTAACTTCATGAGCATGTGGATTCTCTTGCAAAACTCTTTGGCCTCAGCACACATTCACCTACTCTAGAATTTTCTCCTACCCAAAGGGCAGGCTGGGAACAGGATGTATGTCTGTTCTCTCCAGAGGCATTATATGGTTTTCTTAATAAAAGGGAAGTGGAATGGAGAGAAGGGTTCTTAAAGAGTACAACCGAAATGGTTCCTGAGATTCTAGCTCAACTTCCCAGCACGGGACTCAGGACTCTCAGTTCTTCTAGACAAAGTCAATACTGTTCTTTTATAAAGCAAAAATCATGACTGGTGGCAGGTCTTCAAGACCTACATAAGCACAGAGTACAAAGGAGGGAAGGTAGCTGGGAAAGACTCACAAGAGATTGCATTTGCCAGGAAGTCCTTGAGGCAGAGGGCGTGAAGAGCTCCCAAAGAAAGGCTTTAGCAAAAGCCAAGGAAGCTTCATGCTGGTCTAGCCTGGCCCAGGCAAGCAGGGAAGAATGACCTTGTACATCACTGCATGGAGGAAAGTGCTCCCTGAGCAAGTTTTTTTCTCAGTCCAGCCAGCAAGTTTCAGCTGCTCCTGCTATACCATTTCTTTCCAGAAATATGAAGGCTTATTACAGACAAATAAGCCTATAATGAACACTGCAACCAGGATCAGGGAGAAGAAGATCATGAGGAAGATGTAGGTGGAGTTGGAGAAAGGTACAGAAAATGGCTGCTCAGCTGGGATCATGTTGGTCAGGTTCAGCATGTAGCCCAAAGTCCACCCGGCATTGCTGCCTTGGATCTGCAAACAGGAAGGAGAGTTGGTTGGTTGTGGTCCAATGAGATAATCCGTAGTTTGCATGCAACCCTACCCATAATACTGAGCAACCAAGTGCTGAAGAGCACCCTGGACAGTTCTCTAAATAGATTAATTTTGTACTCTATACTGGGAATATTGTGGGGAAAATAGGAGCAAATGATTAAAAGAAAGTTTAGGGACTCATTACTATATTTCTGAAGTTTAGAAAATAATTTGTTGAATTGCTGCCCAATTCTCCTGCCTGGAAGTACTTACTTCAAATAGACCTTTGGAACTTTCCATTCTTGTTTGCTTATTTATATGAATGCGGAGAAAGGATGAGGAGAGGTAATAGGAAGCAGTCCCTAGTCTTTTACCTCTTTGCCAGGCCAGAAAACTCAACTATATAAAACCAGGGCTTCACCAGGGAAAAACTGGAGAATAACTTCAGCAAGTTACCCTTATTTTATAGAAGTTAAAAGATTATGAATATGCACAAGAAAGGATCATTATTAAATGATAAAATATGCTCTGACTCACTCATCTTCCTTGAAATTATTTCCAGGCACCTAACAACTTGTTGCCTGCAACAACCACTGTGGCATCCGATCCCATCAGATCTCAGAAGCTAAGCAGGGTCAAGCCTGGTTAGTACTTGGACGGGAGACCTCCTAAGAACTCCAGGTGCTGTAGGCTTGGGAGAAGGACCTGGCAACCCACTCCCAAAAATCAATCCGCCACTGAAAACCCTATGAATAGCAGAGAAGCACTGACAATAGTGTTTTGCCTGTTGTGAATAGGGGTCACTATGAGTCGGACACCTACTCAATGGCACCTAACAACAATTTGTTAGAATATTAGTAGTTTTTGAATAATAATTTTAGAAATGGTTTTATTACATGAATTATTCACTGCCATAGTAGAAAAACCAGGAAGTACAGATAAGCCTAAAGAAGAAAATTAAAACTATTCATCTTCACCACTCAGAACTTGCTGCTGTTATCATTTTGTGACATATCACATATCATTCCAATGCTCTCTGAGCATTTTTTCTCACAAAATGGAAGTAAATTGTATATAGAAAAATTCATTTAACAATACTGTGAGAACATCATACCATGTGTATTAAGATATTTCTACATTATCATTATTGGCATGGACTGCCTTTTACTCACTTTAACCAATTATTTATAAATTTTAGACAAGGAATCATTGGACAAACAGATGTGCATATTTGTAAGACTCTTTGTACATACTGTTAAAACAATCTCCAAAAAGGTTGTGCCAATTTGTACTCCAACCAATACCAGGTGAAAATTCCCCTTTCCTCCAAATCCTTACCAATATTAGGAATTAATTTACAAAAATGTCTACTTTTCCCTCTACATGGGATGTAAACCTTAAATGACTGCATGTATCAAGGATGGCTCCAGAATTAGAGGAGTTATCACCCAGGGCTTAGAAATACTGGATCATGTAGTGGAGTTCAAAGAATATAAATCAGGACTGCCCTACCTGTCAATCATAAATTTAACATAGATCCTTCACACAAAGTAGACTGTGAAGGAATGGAAATAAGTCTGGGATATTAAAACAAGGGAAGGATTTGTTTGAATTAGCAAGATCAAGAATGAAAAGAATATAGTGACACTAATGTCCTTGGGGCTGCTACAGCCCCCTACTTCAATGCTTTGTTTTTCTTGAAATCATTTTATTTTAAAACAAGGATAAAACATATTTGCCATTAGTAGACATGGGTTTAAAAACACTGAGAAACACTGTTCTTGGCATTTTGGATCAAGCCTAAGTCATACAGCTGATGTCAATGTTTTTCTATTCTGAGTATCTGCAGGTGGCGCTATGATATAGCACAGCAAGAAGGTTACTTCTCAGGGCTCTAAGCCTGGCTTTTAAGCAATGGTCCCATTTATAGCCACTCAATCCCTTCTTTCACACAAAACTTTCAGATTGGTCAGTCTTAAGGCAATAACCAACAATGCCTTCACTCCTTATAAGAAACCCTGGTCATCCTTCCTAGGCTTGCTGAAGAAGCCTTTGGGAAGGATTTTGAAGTCAGCACACAGAATCATTGTGACCACTGAAATGCTGTTATGTTACTTCAATATCTCAATTTTTTGTTTTATGAGAATTAATCAGTGTTCTGTGTGTAGAGACAACTGAGAACGCAGGTAGCTTTCCTTAGGAAGATGCTCATAGCTGATTGATACTCCCAGAAGAGTTTCACATAGAATGCCAGCCTCTATTAGAAGTGGAGTGGTAGAACAGGGCATTAGGCCAAAGCTTAAATTAGGTTGATGCCCACCTTTATCAAGCCCAAAGCTGCTCCAGGCACTACCACCCAATCACCACACACCCAACAGGTACCCAAATTACCTTGCCCATAAACTGAATTTGTTCCCAGGAATTGCCTGTGAAATGATAGCCTTCCTGAAGGAGGGAGAGGATGTAGGTACCAGAAAAGCAGTATTCACTCAGGTACTTCTCCTGTACTTCAGGAAAAGACGTCCTTACCTAGAATGAAGTGAAGGAAATATCATATTTGTACAATAGGCACCACTCAATAGCCCTTTTTTTCACTACTAGACCTGACAAAGAAAAGAGAAACGCCTCAGTTCATGTGGGCCTGAGGCCTAGCCTCTCCCAGAGGCTTTGGGGACAGTGTTGTATCCCTTCAGTGAGTGCAGGGATTTTCAGTTTAAGGGCTTAAGGAAATGTTTCTTCCACAGGGATCTAAGCGATAGCAATAGGTACTCCAGATTAAAAAAAAAAAAAAAGTAGTTCTATGGTCTAATAGGGCTGGGGTTTAGCTCAGTGGGTAGAGCGCTGCTTTGCACTCTCTGAGGACCTGAGTTCGATCCCCAGTACCACAAAAAAACAGGAGAAGGATATAGTAATCCACTCCTGAAGCAATCCTAACACAATCAGCCATTGGAAACCCTATCAGGGTCACTATGAGTCAAATCCAACCCGATGGCACCTAGCAACAACAACAACGTAGTCAGGTAAGTTCAGAAGATTAATTTCAGTATCTCTTTTCATCACTTAAATTTAGAGTTACACAATCACAGTTAGCATGTTAAAAATCTCTGAAAAATACTACATGAAAGACATCCACTAATTTTTGTTTGATCAGAGTTTCCTATATGCTCTTTACCAGAGTCTTTAGCTTAGAGTTTCTACAAGCATCTTAAGGAAATAATGTCCAAAAAAGCCTTACCATTCAATTTAGTCCCTGGACTGACAGTATCAGCATCCTCTAGTAGCTTGTTAGTTCTCATCCCAGAGTTGTTGTTGTTGTTAAGTGCGTCATGTCCAACTCATAGCAACCCTTATAGGGTTTTCAATGGCTGATTGTTTTGGGATTGCCTCAGGAGTGGACTGCCACATCCTTCTCCCATTTTTGCGGTGCTGGGAATCAAACTTGGGACCTCAGAGACTGCAGAGTGGCATTCTACCAACTGAGCTAAATCCCAGCCCCATCCCAGAGCTAGCAACTCAAAATCTGCATTTTAATATGATTCTCAGGTGATTTACGTGAATAATAAAGTTTGAGAAACACACCTCTGGAACCCTTTAAGAAGCATTCAGCTACTGACTGCTGAAACTGATAACATTTCACTTTCTATCTTCTGTTCTTATTTAATCTCTCTCTCTCTTTTTTAACATCTGAGTCATGCAGAGTAATTGTTGAGTCCCTTGTGTGTTTGCTCATCCTACTCTCTACTAAAGATATTAAGAGTTATCTGCCACTCCTTGTCCTTGTCCAGCCTTGCTGTTGTGCATATATAGCCAGATGACCACAGCCTGCTCTGCTCTTCTTTTTTCTTTAATTAGAGGACAACATTCCAGGACATCACCAGCTCGGCCCAGAGATCTGCCTGCTACTCTGTTGCTAAGCTGTTGACATGGGCATTCCCTCCCAACCACCATGGGCAGAGAGAACTAACATTTATTAAACATATATCATGTATTTGGAACCATGCCAAATGTTTTATATGTATTGTCCTCCTACCATTTCCCAGATTTCTTGTCCCTGCTAAGAAACATGCCATCTATAAGCCTTAGCTTCAGACTAAGGTCTCAATATGTGCAGAAAATATCATTCTATGAGATTCAATATCCCTTCATGGTGAAAACTATCAACAAATTAGGTATACAAAGAACATACACAATAAAGGCTATATATTAGGTATAAAAGGAACATACACAATAAAAGCTATATAAGGCAAACGCAAAGCCAATATCACACTGAATGGAGAAAGGCTGAAAGCATTTCTTCTTAAGATCTGGAACAAGAGAAGGATGTCCATTTTCTCCATTATTATTCAAGATAGTAATATAAGCCTTAGCAACACCAATTAGGCAGAGACGTCTAGGGTAAGTCAGCATATTAGAAGCTGCCTCTAGGTGACTCTGTGAATGAGAAGAGTCAGGGAAACAAAGACAGAACCCAGAGAGAAAGAGAGGAAGAGCACTGGAAATGATGAAAGAGGTGATAGGACAGCTGAAAAGATTGGAGAAACAGAAAGGCTTTGCAGTGAACAGCAGAAACCAGCCTGCAGCTCCTGCCCTGACTTTGGGTGGGGGTTGGGGGGGGAGCAGTTGATGCCACAACTGCAAGTCTTTTATTTACTTTATTTTTAAAAAGCTTTTACTTGTTATTCATCTTCTTGCCTTTATCTAATTTTATTTCTGGGGGGTTTTATTCTGTGATTAGATTGTATTATCTCTTGTTCTTTTCTCTCCCACTTCCTAAGTTCTTCTCCCCATTATCTTCCACCCCTTCCTCCTCTTCTTTTTAACCTTGCTTCTTCTTTGCTTTTCCCTTTCTCTGTTCTTTTCATTTATTTCATTCATTTATTATTATTGCTTTTACCTTCATTTAACTGCACAAACTATTTTTATCATTTTCTTTTCTACTGCTATTGGCAGTGAAGTCATTGGCTTCAATTGATTTTAATTATATTTCTGTGTGGTTTGATTTCCTGTTGTTGTTGTAATACTAGTTTGTTCTCTCCTCCCTGAGTGTAACTGGGAATTGAGCCCCCAAAACAAGGCTGCTCACTAAGATTGTTGCTCGGTGCCGTCAAGTCGGTATTCTACTCATAGCGACCCTCATAGGGTTTTCAATGGCTGACTGTTTCGGGATTGCTTTGGGAGTGGATTGCCAGGCCCTTCTCCCATTTTTGCGGTGCTGGGAATCAAACTCGGGACCTCAGAGACTGCAGCTCAGCGCTCTACCAACTGAGCTAAATCCCAGCCCTGCTCACTAAGAAGACCCCCATATAAAACTAGAAGCGATATGTACCCCAAAAGATGCACAAATTGCTACTTGGAAACTCAAGAAACATGCAAAAGCAAGGCAACGTGACCTTTCCAAAGGTCCACAACTCCTCAATAACCAAATGCAAAGATACTGAAATGATTGAAATAATGGGAAAGAATTCAAAAGTCTAATTTTTAAAGTGATCAATGACCTCAGAGAGGATTCAAATAAATACAGGAATGGATGTGGACATCAAGTCAGGATATGGAAGAGAAAGCCAGAAACATGAATGAAAAAGCCAGCAACATGGATGAGAAAGTCAGCATAGAAATTTGAGATTTGGGAGGGAAAAAATAACACAAGTAAAAAACTCAATAAACACAACAAATCAAATTTTAAAAACATAGTAGAAAGTATCACCAACAGACTAGATCAAGCAGAAGAAAGAGTATCAGGGATGGAAGACAATGTGAAGGAAATATTTTATTTGTTGTTGTTGTTGTTAGGTGCCATCTAGTCAAGTCTGACTCATAGCAATCCTATGTACAGCAGATCGAAACACTTCCCAACATTTTTGTTGTTGTTGTTGTTATTGTTAGGTGCCATCGAGTTGAGTCCAACTCATGGCGACCCTATGTACAGCAGATCGAAATACTTGCCAATTCTGTGCCAGGCACACAATCTTATTTATGTTTAATCCCATTGTTGCAGACACTGTGTCAATCCATCTGGTGGACGGTTTTCCTCTTTTGCGTTGACCTGCCACTCTCCCAAACATGATGTCTTTCTCTAGGGATTGATCTCTTCTGACTACATGCCCGAAATATGTAAGAGGGAGTCTGGCCATTCTTGCTTTTAAGGAGCACTCTTGGTTGCACTTCCTCTAGGACAGATCTGTTGGTTCTTTCTGGTAATTCCCTGTCTATATACTGCTGCAGTCACTTTTGAATGATCTTTAGTAAAATTTTACTTGTGTGTGATATTAATGATATTGTTCGATAGTTTCCACATTTAGTTGGAACCCCCTTTTTGGGAATAGGCACAAATATGGATCTCTTCCAGTCAGTTGGCCAGGTAGCTGTTTTCCAAATCTGTTGGCATAAACATGTTAACACCTCCTGTGCTGCATCTGTTTGTTGAAACATCTCTACTGGTATCCCATCAATTCCTGGAGCCTTGTGTTTCACCAGTTCTTTCAAGGCGGCTTCCACTTCGTCCTTCAACACCATTGGTTCCTCTTCATATGCAACCTCTTGAAATGGTTGGTCATCTACCAATTCTTTTTTATATAATGACTCTGTGTATTCCTTCCATCTTCTTTTGATGTTTCCTGCATCATTTAATATTTTCCCTGTAGAATCTTTCACTATTGCCACTCGAGGCTTGAATTTTTTCTTCACTTCCCTAAGCTTGAGAAACACAGACTGTGTTCTTCCCTTTTGGTGTTCTGCCTCCAGCTCTTTGCACATGTCATTATAATATTTGTTTCTGTCTCCTGGAGCTGCCTTTTGGAATCTTCTGTTTAGATCCTTACCGTCATTATGTCTTTCTTTTACTTTAGCTGCTATAAGTTCAAGGGCAAGGTCCAGTGTCTCTTTTGACATGTAATTTGGTCTTTTCTTTTTTTCTTGTCTTTTTAATAACGTGTGCTTTCTTCTTGAATGATATCTTTTATGTCATGACACAACTCGTCTGGTCTCCTATCACTTGTATCTAATGCATTAAACCTATTCTTGAGGTGGTCTCTGAACTCAGGTGAGATATGCTCAAGGTCATACCTTGACTCTCGAAAACTTGTTCTAATTTTCTTCAGCTTCAGTCTGAACTTGCATATGAGAAGTTGATGGTCTGATCCACAATCAGTACCTGGTCTTGTTTTGACATTTAATATAGAGGTTTTCCACCGTCTCTTTCCACATATATAGTCAATTTGATTCCTGTATGTTCCATCTGGTGATGTCCATGTGTATAATCGCCATTTATGTTATTGAAAAAATGTATTTGCAATGAAAAGGTCATTGGTCTGACAAAATTCTATCATGCGGTCTCCCACATCATTTCTGTCACCAAGACCATATTTTCCAACTACTGAACCTTCTTCTTTGTTTCCACCCTTTGTGTTCCAGTCACCAGTAATTATCAGTACATCCTGATTGCATGTTTGACCTATTTCAGATTGCAGAAGCTGATAGAAGTCTTCCCTTTCTTCATTTGTGGCCTTAGTGGTGGGTGCATAAATTTGAAGAACAGTCATATTAACTGGCCTTCCTTGTAGACATATGGATATTACTCTATCACTGACAACATTGTATTTCAGGACAGATCTTGAGATGTCTTTTTTGATGATGAATGCAACCCCATTTCTCTTTAGTTTGTCATTCCCTGCACAGCAGACCATATGATTATGTGACTCAAAGTGGCCCATACCAGTCCATTTTAGTTCACTGATGCCTAGGATATCAATGTTTATGTGCTCCATTCCTCTTTTAATGATTTCTAATTTTCCTAGATTCATACTACGTACATTCCATGTTCTAATTATTAATAGATGTTTACAGTTGTTTCTCCTTATTTTGAGTCATGCCACATCAGCAAGTGGAGGTCCCTGGGGCTTTAGTCCATTTCTGTCATCACGGTAGACTCTGCTTTGAGGAGGCAACTCTTCCCCAGTAGTCTTTTGAGTGCCTTCCAACCTGGGGGGCTCATTTTCTGGCACTGTATCTGACAGTGTTTTTTTTTGCTCTCCATAGGGTTTTCAATGGCTAGTTGTTTCGGGAGTGGTTCGCCAGGTCCTACTCCCTAGTCTGTCTTAGTCTGGAAGCTCAGCTGAAACCTGTCCACCATGGGTGACCCTTCTGGTATCTAAGATACTGGTGGCATAGCTTTCAGCCTCATCGCAACACACAAGCCCCCACAGTGTGGCAAACTGACAGACGTGTGGGTGATATTTTATTTAGATAGCAATAAAAAAAAATGCACAAGCATGATCACAACTTCCAAAAACTCTGAGATATGATCAAGAGAACAAACCAAAACATCCATGGGGTAGAAGAAGAAGAAGCTGTTATGCAAACTAAAGGCATATAAAACCTCTTCAATGAAATTATATCCAAAAAAATTCCCAAATCTATGAAGATATGGACATCTAAGAACAGGAGCCATTTAGAACCCCAAAGAGATGGGACCAGAAAATACCCATACCACAACTCATTATAGTGAAAATGCCAAAATTACAGAACAAAGAAACAATATTAAAAGCTGCAAGAGAAAAACACCAACTCATTTATAAATGCAAACCCATCAAAATAACAGCAGAACTCTCAATAAAAACTCTAAAAGCCAGAAAAGCATGGAATGATACACTTTAAACTCTTAAGTGTAGGACAGGGAGTCAAGATGGCGGACAGATAACACACACCTTCTGTTCCGGAGCAATAAGAAGCCTCGATTAGGGGTTTAAAAATCAAATTGAATAAATAGAAACAGAGATAATTTAGTTTGAGAGATAGAGAATGAAACTAGGCGTGCACTGAAATCAAGGATTAGGCTTCAGAGGAGCTACACAGTGGCCAGCAGTGGGACCGCCGCCATTTCGCCATCACACAGACAGAGGATAGAATCCCAGAGACTTGGAGGAGATTTTGCGCACATGCACCCAAGGGCCCGGACCCAACATGGAGTGCAACCTTGACAGCACACTCTCACCACGCCTGCGGGACACAGACTGCAGATCTAGGTGAGTCACCGTGAGGGGGCCCACAAACGCCCTCCATAGCGGCCGCGGAGCGAACGGGGAAGCCAGTGCCAGGGATCTGCGTCTAGAACTAAGACGCAGCTCCCCTCCCTTCTGTTGCAGCGGGTCAGGCCTACGGTCGCGAACTCCACAGAAAATTGGGCACACATATGCCCAGATCCCAGACACATCAGAGGTGAGCCCAAATCACCCCACTGTGCTGTGGAGAGGTCTGGGGCTCGTGGAGGCGGCTAAGTCGCGCTCGGCCAGGGAGCTCCTTTTCGGCGGAAACTGGCGGGGCAGTTCACCACCAGCAGAGAAGTTCCGAGTGCGACTACAGCACAGGACAAGGTAGTGGGGACGAAATCTCTGATTTGGGGAATTGGCGCCCGATCTACGTGGGACAGGGAGAACTTCAGAGAAGACCCCACAGGTTCCACTGCCTCTCGAACAGTACAGTAGTCGCGAGTGTTTCGTGGAACAGTCTCTTTGGGCACTCGGGGCCCCAATTAAATCCAGATTGTTATGAAGAGCTTGGCTATATGGACCCAATGAGACCGATGGTTACTGCGGATTGTGTGGAAATACTGCCACCCTGAGCTCTATTGGGAACATTGCACCCTGCATTATAGAATCCACCTGGTTGAACTGGGTGTAATAATTAGTTTAGACTCCATCCTCAAGATAATATGTTTTTACTGTTAACAGGGTCTTGAGCCTGCTTCCTTTGTGGAAACTGGACTGACACTCTGTGGCCCCAGCCCATACATTTTTTGCTTTTTGAGATAGGCTCTTGTTGGGCTGCACAGATTTTGGGCTTGAGACCCTCCTGCCCCCATCGGCAAGTCACAGGGATTCCAGGCGTCCTTCACTGCACCTGACTGCAAGAGTTGTTATATGTATGGGGGAGAGTCTATGCGTGAGGTCTGGAATTTTATATTTTATTCTATTTTTTTCTCTTTTTGTATTTTACTCTTTTTAAATTTTTATCTTAATTTTATTAGTACTATAATTTTTTTTCCTTTTCTTCTTTTCTTTCCTTGATGGGGGTTTGAATTCAGGGCTCTGTGTCTGCTTGTCTGGTAGGTGCTGGACTGCCACGCTGCACCCCAGGACCCCATTTTTTTTTTCTTTTTGAGACAGGGTCTAATTGGGTTGCACAGAAATCGGGCTTGCGTCCCTCCTACCTCCAACCCCCAAGCCACTGGGATTGCAGGTGTGCACCACCGCACCTGACCACAAGTGTTTTTATTAGTGTTTGGGAGAGTGCATATGTGAGATTTGCCTCTTTTTTTTTTCCCCTTTCTTTCTTTTCTTTCTTTTTTTCTGTTTATTTTTTTCTCTTTTTCTTCCATATTTTTCTTCCTTTCTTCTTTTACTCCCTTCCCTTTTTCTACCCTCCTTTTCTATTTCTTAAACTATACATGTGTCATTGTTTTAATAATTTATCCCTTAAATCTCAACCTTAATATTAACTTTGACAGTAATTTCTATTAACCTCTGTCCTCTACCTCCTCCTTCCATCTCTTCTATCACCAGATCCCCCCACCTTTTCTCACCCCACAGAAGAGAAACAGAATCTATCGCCTCCCTAACCCTTACCCACCCTGGAGTCAGACTGGTAGATTCTGTTTTCCAGACCACACTATGCGAAAATCAAATAAAATTACAAAAACCACAAGGGGGCAGGATGGAGCTGAAGGCTTCACAGATCATACAACCACAATGGATCACTCAAATGACTCGCAATTATTAGAGATCTCTGAGTCGGAGTTCAGAGTCATGGTTATAAGCATGCTAAGAGAAATAAAGACAAATACTAAAAATACACTGGAGATAATTGAAAGAAAAGTTTCTAATTTGGAAACTGCTCTGTCATTACAGTTAGAAATGATTAAGAAAAATCAAGCCACTTTGCTTGATACCCAATCCAAGTTATCAGAATTGAACATGGCTAAAGAATCCTTCTCTTCAAGACTGGATGAATCTGAGCAAAGGATCTCTGAGACAGAAGATGACATAAACAAACCGAAGCACAAGCAATTGGAAATGGAGTCAATGATAAAAGTTTTAAAAAAAGATTTCCAAGAGAACTCAGATAGAGTGAAAAGAAGAAACATAAGAATTATGGGTATTCCTGAACGAGAAGAATCAATCACTGGAGGCCTTCACAACCTAGTAAATGATATCCTCAAGGAAAATTTCCCAAAGATAGCAAAGGAAATGGATACATACACCACTGAGACTTTCAGGACTCCCAGGAAGGCTGATTTAAATAGATCATCTTCGAGACACATCGTAGCTCAATTTCTATCACTAGATACCAGAGACGCCATCCTGCAAGCAGCAAGA